>JACEII010000013.1:1196206-1228475 GCA_014332785.1 Antheraea mylitta | reverse complement strand
TACAAGAGTCTCCTATACTTTTTTAAGTAAGAAGGGCCACATTTAGATAAGTTCTTCAGGAATCTCCTATACTTTTTTAAGTGAGAAGGGCCAAAATTTGAGAAGTTCTACAGGTGTCTTCTATACTTTTTTAAGTAAGAGAGGCCACATTTAGAGAAGTTCTACATGAGTCTCCTATACTTTTTTAAGTAAAAAGGGCCACATTTAGATAAGTTCTTCAGGAGTCTCCTATACTTTTTTAAGTGAGAAGGGCCAGAATTAGAGAAGTTCTACAGGTGTGTCCTATACTTTTTTAAGTAAGAGGGGCCACATTTAGAGAAGTTCTACAAGAGTTTCCTATACTTTTTTAAGTAAGAAGGGCCACCTTTAGAGAAGTTCGTCAGGAGTCTCCTATACTTTTTTAAGTGAGAAGGGCCATATTTAGAGAAGTTCTACAAGAGTCTCCTATACTTTTTTAAGTAAGAAGAGCCGGATTTAGAGAAGTTCGAAAGGAGTATCCTATACGTTTTTAAGTAAGAAGGGCCACATGTAGAGGAGGTCTACAGGATTCTCCTCTACTTTTTTAAGTAAGCAGGGCCACACTGAGAGAAGTTCTATAGGTGTCTCCTATACTTTTTTAATTAAGAAGGGGCACATTTAGAGAAGTTCTACAGGAGTCTCCTATACTTTTTTAAGTAGATGAAATTAAATTATGCCTTATAGATGAAAAAATAACATTTCCAAGAAGTCTTCTTTATTTTTAATACTCAACGTTTCAACCTTCACGTTTCACGTGGGTTCGATGTGTATAATAATTTTCGTCAAAGTGATCAACTATATCGTGAAGCTATGCAGTAATTTCTCTACTAATTACAATACTACCTAGCACATTACAGGGCGGAACTACTTTAGACTTTACTAGCTTTTGCATGAAAACGTAACAAACAAAATTACATTCGCATTTATAATACTAGTTAGGATTTATAGTATTATATTATATTAATTCAGTAATTTAGTTATTACAGATTATCCTTTCGAATTGGATTCTACCAATCTGATTCTAAATATATTCTTTGACTCATGCTACATGATTTCTATGTGACGTTGGATGTTTTAATCATATCTGTTTTCTTATTGCATTTACCGCATACAAAACCGTGGGTGGTTGCTAGTAATAGAAAGATTATACTGACGATAGTGCTAGTATTAACAGTGTCATCAGTCGTCAACGTCTCCCACACTAAATGTTTATATTCAAATATGTCTATAAATAACATAGTATGGAAAATAATATAGTTGCATAAGTAATTTGGAATAATGAAGTAACGAATATTATATCTGAAATAAATATTAATGATTGATGTAATATAAACTGGTTTTAACCTGTTTCTGTGTTATTTGTTTATACATTGTTTAACTTCGAGATCAAAATAATTTACAGAAACTCGGCTACCATAGAATAACAGCAATAACCTTTTGAACATGCTAATTATTCAGTATATTTTGTAATAACTCTGATAGTAACTAAAATAATATTTCGTTATCATAAGGTTAGTTAAGGTTATCAGTTTTAAGTTTTTATTGGTCTGTACACCAAAATAGATTAATTCTATGTTGTAAAAACTATATGTATTTATGAATTTTCATGTTATATTATTTAGACAATGACTCATAACAATATTAAAAACATGATAACTGTGCAGACATAATTGAACTATAAATATGAGTAGCTCGACATTAAGCATTGGTAAATATTTCTTTCAGGCTATGGTCTTTGCGTTGCTAAAGCGCAATACCCGATTGCAGAATTGGTTGATATGTTAAAGAAAGCTGGCAAGAAGATTCGTTTTGCTATTCATCCCGTTGCTGGTAAGTATTAAATTAGTACCCTTCTAACGTTAAGTAGTTTCATGATGTATAAGTAGACCACTATTAGACTTCATAACAATATTATTAAAAAACATTGTACTGTGACCATAAATAAATAGTATTCATGTTTCTAACATAATGTTCTATATTGATTTGTTTTAACTCAATAAACTAGTTGTAGCCAGTAATAAAGTTGCTAAGTGCCCATGTGTGTAATTTTAGAAAAATAGCAGTTTTCTAAATTGTGGCCCTTGGACAATATAAAAACAAAGTTTACAAGATCAGAGATGAGGATGTGATAAGACTTGTAATGGGAAAGGAAAAATAATTCCATTGCTACATTGTATTTTTTTAACTTGTACGATTACAATAAGATGAAGATTCAATAAAATCTATTTTCATTGTTTTTTTTTATAATTAGTGAGTTATAGCGATTACCGCTAGCAGGACTTCTTACAGATCAGATGTTAAGGTGTCGGTAAAATGAACGATTCCTTCTTATACAATTTTCACAGGTCGTATGCCCGGACAACTGAATGTACTTTTAGCTGAAGCTGGTGTTCCTTATGACGATGTCTTTGAGATGGATGAAATCAACGATGAATTCCCTGAAACAGACCTCGTGCTAGTTATTGGTTAGTGTAATTGTATCTCTTATTATTTTTACTTTTATGTCATGTAATTCTAAAGAGTTTAACATGTTAACATTACTATCTACTACCTTTAAACGAGCAATGCTTTAAGCGCTCGCCTTAGTAATCCGTTGAATCTGTTAGGACCTTGCTAGGCCAATATCGTAGTAGTCAATTCGAGAAAAAAATCTTGTATATTCAAGATCTCGGAAACGGCGTCAGCGATTTCCCTTAAATTTAGTATGTAGGTGGTTTTGGGGATTATAAATTGATCTAGCTAGATTTCATTCATAGACTACTTTTTATTTGAGTTTTCAGGCAAAGAAAAAATATAGCTAGAATATAAAGGTAAATTTCGCCGCCGCTGTCAAAACAAAAATAGCTCAGATGGAAATCGGCTCCTTCGAAAATCTGTCTAACCCCAGATCGAATTCGAGTGACAGCAAAAGAGATATCGTTTTTTTTTTTGATAAATATTGCTAATTTTGTAAGACAAGCCTAACAGTTTATTTTCATTTAAAAATGTTTTATAAAGAACCGAGCTAGACTCGTCGTCCAGGTACTATATTATTATACATCTGTATTTATTTGTATACCGTGCTTTTATAATAACTGTTTACAACTTGATAGTAATTTTAAATGCTGCGAAATGTGTATAGATGTCTCACTATGTGTATACATTATACCTCTACTATCGAAAAATATAATTAATTTCACAATTGTTTATATTATCTATACTAACTTTAACCTGGATACTAGCTTTGGGACAGATTGGTCCCAGCTCGCTTTTTTAAAATTTTTTAAATTTCCCGCCATCGGCAAAGACATTTAGTACATGTACCATATGAGTCTATAAATCTATGGTCACAATAATATATTTAATTATATTCAGATTATATATGGTTTTTATATTATCATGTATTTGATATTATTTTCATAAAAATAATATTTAATTTAAAATATATTTCGTTTTTTTTTTCTTATGATCGATAAAATATTGTATATTTTCTTGAAATAAGTTTTATATGAAATAAGGAGAAAGAATAATAGTAAAGTTAATTGGCTGAAAACTATTGTTATCATATTCATTTGTCTAAATTATTCAATATTTAATTTGATATATTCATATTGAAGTATATTAATGTATATTTAGTTCAGTATTTAATGTAAAATATTTTTTCTAACCTAAAAGTATAAATACAATAGCTAAGTTGGACATTTCGTGGTTTAGTACAAAAAATAGTTCTTAAAAATTAAATAATAATGTAATAATACATTTTGCATAATAATTGGAATTTCACATTACATCATTTATAATTATTCAAATCTTGTAATAAATCCAGTATTTTTTTAAACTTTATACTGCCAAACTGTTTGCTAACCTTTGCATCATAAGGTCTATTTTCGTTTGTATGGCGCTTAAATCTTTATGGTTTTTCACCAATACAGGTGTTAAATAGCTGAAGAGATTTACGCTATGTTATATTTCCCAATATATATTAGGAATAGTTATAAAAGGAAGCTATCTAATGTCACAACTATGAGCCTTAACCCTTAACTTGGCAGAATTTTATTTTTTTGAATATCAAAATAATATTCATACCACTTAATCCTTATGACCTAAGGATGTCCAAAAAAAATTGTCAAAAATCTCATGAGGGTAGTTTAGGAAAAATCACTTGTATCTTGTGGGATACATTACCAAGAGCATTGATAAATTCATTACGGCAACAATGTATCTTTACAGATACATTACTTAATTAGCTATGATGTGATTATAAAATGAAAATAATTATAATTAAGCTGCGTTTATAATCAATAGCCTGTTCCAATTATTTATGTGACAAAAATATAACATCTATCAGAAAAAAATAAAACAAAATCAGATTAATTTTGGAAATTTATATTATGGAAATTGAAAAAAACAGTTCCTATCCCATAACAGACAGCCTCTTACTACATTTTAGGCACATAACAGCAGTCTGGCCTTTCATGCATAACTTGCATCGTCCTTTGGATCCAAATGTAGGGAAATGATTGTATGCATCATATTTAATGTCTGCAGTTGGCCTTATGCTACAGGTGTTTTTATTATTTTTTTGGTGCTGGTGGTACAGAATTAGTCTTTATAAGTTGTTGTTGTCTCTCAGAATGTAATAGCCCTGGTATAATATGATGCCGGAACTTCTTTAAGCTCAATCGTTTGACTTTATTAACGGTCATATGTTTGCGATATAAAATCCAGCTATTGTTCACGCACATATCCAAAATTTAGGAAAATATTTGTAAGTACCATCAGTGGCTTTTCATATCAGTTCTGTGTAAAGCCACCAACATATCTGAAAAGTCAACCACGTCCATATGCGCATTTTACAGCTAGCCTTGTCTCTTTTGAGTGTGTATTCTTTATATTTGACGGTGATGGTGAGGCTGCAACCATTGCTGGGGATAAATCAGGAGTTTCAGGCACTATTCGGTTAAATCTAGGTCTTTTATTTTGAATAACATGCACAATGGCGGTTGGTGAAAGAAGTATAACCGAGTGAAGAGAATCTTGAGATGAAGAATCTTAAGAAAAAAAATCTGTAGCGGATTTCATTAACCCTGGAGAACAGGAAGCAGTAATTTGGTCACGGTGAGGTTGTTTTCATCCTCAGAAAGTAAGTGAAGATTTTCAAGAGAAGAAGGAAGCGAAGTACCGGGTGAAAATTCAGTACTGTGAAGTTTTTGAAAATTACAAACTTCACTATTGGAATCTGAACTTTCTTCATCATTTTTTTGATTGATTGTGTTCTGGCACCTCTGTAGAGACTTTGCTAGCTCTTGAAAACGTATGCACCTACAACCAATAGAAAATAAGCTAAACATGCATAAGCATTTGAATAATGAATCAAGATGGCAATGTGTATATACAGATACAGGATGGTTATATATAAGTTCTTAGTGAAGCTGGCGGTGTGTACCGTGAGATACATATCAAATAAATACAAAATTGTTAGTTACTTGGCAGTGTGCACGATGAGATACATCCATTTAAAAAGTCTAATGGAACATCAACCAGACAATTATAGTAAATCCAAAGTAATTACTTTTATGCAAAATATACTTATAATTTATAATTTTACGCACCCACTCATAAAATATGGAAAAATAAAAATATTTTGATAAATTTTCTTACCTTCTTGCGTTGCAACATGGCGGGACTTGTTGTAGGCCGGTGAAGCTGTAAAGGCCAAAGAATTAAGCCCAATAGCGTAGTCAGTTCGAAAAAAAAAAAATCGGGACTTGTAATAAACTGAAGTTTGACAACTCATCAGACTGGCTAACAGAAAAAACTAAGCGAACTTTTAAAAACTAAGAATTTGTCTAAACATTCATATAAATATGAAGTTTACGTCAAAAATTATTGGTACTAGATTTTTTTCAATTCTGATGTATCTCCACAGATACATTGTCAAGAAAAGGGTTAAGAGTAGAGCAATTACCATACAAAGAGTAGGTAAAAAAGCATACAAAGCTAGAACAAGACAATGCATGCAGACCTCTCGACAAAAACCGGACATTACCGAAAGATCGAACTGTGAATGCCTATGTCGCCTAAATACGTACTGCATAGTTGGGTCCGATATAATATGGATTATACAGAAATCGTTTAAGCTTAAGATCATTGATAGTAATGTATAATTTTGAAAATTAAACAAGAATCAAAACAAGGTGTGCAACTGGAAACTATATAATCATGGTTTGTGGAAATATTCGGGCGACACAATGTAAAAATAATGTCAATTGTTACAGGTGCTAATGATACTGTGAATAGTGCGGCTGAGGATGATCCTAATTCACCCATAGCTGGTATGCCGGTACTCAAAGTATGGAAATCTAATCAGGTCTGTATGTTATAACTTCATATTTCATATACAAATCATAATTATCTATAGTAACATTTTAGTCCAATATTAATAATGTTTAAAAATATATAGAAAAGTATATTGATCTTAGTGAACATGTGCCTTTAATGTAATGGCATACAAAATCTATGTGTGTCCTATTTATTTAATTGTGATGTAAGAAAAATACAATTTATTTATTAGGATACTGAATATACAAGTTATGGCATAATAACTAGAGATATGCGGGCTAGTCGGCTGTAAACGAAATGTCACGGATACTTCCGAAAAGTGATCAGTTTGGCCGATTAGTTGGCCTTTTACTACCCACTAATGGGCTAGCCAGTCAAAGTCATAATCGGCAAATGACTAATAATAACCATTTAATAATGGCTTTAATATAATGACATAGTGTGTATAAAGTATGCATTTCTTTAAACTGTGATTATTATTGTTTTTTTTTTTCAAGGTCGTGGTTATGAAAAGGTCAATGGGTGTCGGTTACGCAGCTGTAGACAATCCGATCTTCTACAACCCGAACACGGCCATGTTACTCGGTGACGCTAAGAAAACGTGTGACGCGTTACTCGAACGTGTCAAGCATTTAGCTGCGTAAACGTCTTGATCTCGGTGAGACTTAAAGGATAAATTCTATGTTCTCTCTAGCACCAATATAAAAATTTTATTTAGGCAGAGAGTCATTTGTTGTATGATTTTACCTATCTTCTAGAAAATTCGTTGTAAACAATGAATTGACATAATTGTATTTTATTATCCATCTACTTATGTCAAGTCTTCATGGTTGAATGATAGCGGAGCATAGATTTGAGTTTCGAAGTTGGTTATACTAAAGCTTTTCTGGCGAATCAGGTGGGAATTGCAAATAATGCGAAGGGCATTTACAAGCGGATAGTGTTTGGTCATAACTGAAACTTTCTCGTCCAATATCTAGATAATAAACCATAATTTACGGTATTCAATTATCATGTTACTGCCGAAATACGAAAGGTACAAAGTTATGTAACATGGATGATATCCGTACGACATACTTGTAATACTGCTGACCCAGTAATAGTAAAAATATTTAATAAAAATTATATTTACTTACTATGCAGTGATAGCTTAAGTATATATGACATTCTTACTTATATAATTGTAATTAAATAAATATGTACTGTCTTTAGACATCAAAGTAGTAGTATTCTATTGTTTGAAAATAATACATCATATTTTTATACAATTATATTATCACTACTATTTACATAATGTTATATTTAGTAAATTTTTAAAACTTGAATATGCATTTGTTCGTATTTATATGTTTTTTTGAAAACAGAAAGGCAAAGACAAGCGGTAAAATCGATACAACAGACAAACAAAAACAAAACCTACATATTTTAGTACATTAAGTAATTATCATTACTTGAAAAAAAATCTATTCGTAATAGTGATATACATTTATAAAAAGGATGTATTGAACTCGTGGGAAGTAATAAAATTCTTTCTTTTTTTTTGCTCATACATATATAAATGATCTTCATTATTTGATTGCTTTCATACCAAAGAGAAAGTTTTCAAAACTTAACTGTTTGTCTGTGTATCTCTGTTAAGAATTAAATGCCACCTGTAGGACTTTTTATGTATTTGTGGTTTCCAATAATGGATATTTTACATAAAGGTTATCCTGGTTATGTATGATACAATATCTAATGTTAGTATATATTAAAATATTGAAATAAAAATGGTTTCGATCACCAGTTTCACTATAAACATTATATAATAAATATATAGACTGTTTCAATTTGTGCCAAATTATATGCTGCCATTGTAAAACGTCTTATATATATTAATTTAATGTAGTTTAAATATATTGTAAATTTGGAAAGAAATACTACTTTATTAATTCAATTACAGAGTTTATTCTTCGATGAGTTTTTTAATAATTTTATATGAATATATTTGACTAAATGAGTGCCTTAAAAAGACTTTTACAAGTAATATAATAAAATTCAGTTTCAATTTTATGTATTATGTGGATTAAAAAAATATAGCAACAATAAACTATGAAATTAAATGTGTTGACAACTTTGAAATTTCACATATTTTATATTTAGAATAAGATACTTTATGCTGAATTAAACCTTATTTATATGTGTATCTTTTTAATTACATTGTTGTCAAGTTTCCTAATGCAATTTCATTTTGTGTATCTGTTTTATTTAAATATAAGTTTAAATCTTGGAAATATTAAATACTCAGTTTTTATTGTATAATATCAACTTAGTGCAACATTCCAATATTATATTTTACTAAGAATGTGTTCAGCCAGCATTTTTGTCATAAATTAATTGAAAACACTCTTACTGTCCAATCGGTATTTATGTCTAAATAAATATTTTTTGCAATTGTTACTCTTAATATGTTAACATACGTAGTTTGCGTCGCTAGAATTAATTATAATCGTAAGTTTCGATAAGTTTGTAATTTTTTTTTCTGATGAGAAATTACAATGTATGAAATCTAACGTGTTTTCTTTATTCCTAATTGTGAATGGTATTATAAGTGAAAAAGTGTAGATACGTTATAAGCGTTTCCATAGTGGTTCGTTGAAACTTGGCTTGCTAGCAAACGTGACTACAGTATCTTGTCAGTGTTAAAGGAAGCATGTTGCGTACTGATCCTTTAACAAAATGCTTCAAACTATGAAACTCCATTCTATGTTACGAGATATTACACGAACTATACAAGAAAAACTCTTAGAGTTAATTAATCACGTATCGTTCGTATTACCGTATATAGGTATATAATATTACAAAACCAGAAAAGATTACGCAAGTAAATTATAGATTTAACAAAGTGTATTCCCATTACCAAGTGAGATAAAGATCGATATCGTCACGTAGTCTTGTCTATGGTTGCAATAATTCAAGTATGGAAACACATTATCGACATGTTCCTGTATACTTATTATACACTTTGTCGTCATGTGTTACGAACCATCGGGTTGCGTGACAACAGACGCAGCACGACGGTTTTTCGTTTTAAACACACAGTAAATTTTGAGTTATTATTATTAAAGACATGCCAATGGCCGTAAACAATATCTATATATTAATACGTGAAGCAAAAAAAATTGTATCCCTTTTTAACCTATTTCCCGTCAATGGGTGAACTTGAAATTTGGCATAGTTAAAGTTTATGTGGCGGAGAAGAGCAGATAGCTGTTTATTTTATGTAAAATGCATTAGAAGTACATTAAATTATTTAAAATATGCACTACTCGCACTACTACTCGAATTTTACACAACATATACACACATCACACATGTAAATAAAAAAGACATTTTGACAGCCGTCAATAAATACGAATTTCAAAAAAGGTTGTGAATGAAGGAGGTTGCTATGCTAGACTATATGTGTTTTTTAACTCTTACGTTCTAATTACCATTTTTCATCCTACATTCAACAATGTTATTATAAAATATAACTATTATTATAATGTTTATTATTTTTTATGGTGAACTCAATTCAAATAATGAATTAGTAAAAAAATGAGCCAAATAATAGATTGTATCATCAAAATAAGAATTTTGTTCATAAAAGTAATCTATGACTTAAACCTACGCGGTTACAATGTTGCAATTCAACCTCATGTAGCAACAAAAAATAATTTATTTTCAAAAGCTAATGGTAGTATTATAAATATTTTTGTCTTGGATTCATCATTTGATTGTATTGTGGATCCATTACTTTTCCAAACGATGATACTGGGCATATCACTATTTCTCGTAATGAACAGACTACATTTAATTTAATATCACCCAGAAATACCACCCACCCATGGTGTAGTGTAAAATTAATTGAAAATTGTGCCATGGGTTGTGATAAATTTCTTTATTTTCGTAAAGTTATGTTTGCTTAAAATTTGAGAGCTTTACTACGTGATTTTTGTTACAAATTTATAATTAATTTTCATTTTCATTTACATATAGATTTTTTTAAATGTTTATATAATTAAAGATCAAGGCAAAATGGCAAATAACTGAGTAGCCATGATGAAAACCTTTGATTATAGAAATATACCCTTTGACAAAAGAACCCTAATAAAGTTCAAACTTTAAAATATCAAATAACTATGGTCGAATGTCGACCACTGGGCGCCCACTAGTATATACAAATATATGAATTTCAATTTATATTTATTTTTGAACTCCCGTATAGCGCAGGCTTCACGGACATGTTTACAGTAAACAATATATTTTTCTTATATTTCATGCGGACCAAGTCGTGGGTAAAAGCTAGTCTACAATAGAAAAGATTAAATTACTTTCTATAGGGTGAGCTATATACCAGTGCAAGTCCCGTGAACATTTATTCAACAATTTTGGAGATGGCACTTTTTTTTCTTCGAACTGATTACGCTATTGGCCTTGCAAGGCCTTTACAGCTTCACCGGACTACATAGGAGATGGCACTGCGGTCTTACTTCTTATAAGGTCAGCTACCTATCAGTAAAAGTGCTGCAAAAATCGGTCCAACCCTTTTGGTGATATTACGCGGATGCAAGCTAGTCTAAAATTAAATAATCGAAATGACTTCTTATCAAATCAAAATATCCTTTATTCAATGTAGGCCCTGAGAAGGCGCTTATGAACGTCAAAGCTATCACCGGTTCGGAAAACAACCCAGTCATCGAGAAGAACAGGCAAGAAACTTGATCTGGTTTATCTATGCATGTTATATATTTCACAAAACATAAATAGTTACATTCGTTATTAGACAATGCAGAGAGAGAGGCGACATTTCCAAACGTCTGAATCGTTCTCATATTGGTCCACCCTATAATAAATAGCCTTTAGATATTAAAACCCGCTTGACATGGTTCTTGAACTCAATATCCGGCAAATCTGTAATGTATTTTGAGACTTTATTATAAAACCTAAAATTCCCTAAAAAAAAGTTTTTGGACTTGTAGGCCTGAATCATGGAATGACCAATTTGTTGTTGTTTCTAGTGTTTAAATTATGTTGGTCTTTTACTAGATCCATCATATCTAAGTTTTTGCGGACATACATTAAATTATCAAGAATATATTGGAAGGGCAGAGTTAAGATATTGAATTCCTAAAACTTATTATTTGATAATTCGCGAGGCCCTATGTTATAAGTTATTTGAACTGCTCGTTTTTGTAACAGGAATATGCTCAGCTCACCTCAGCTGCTTTCCCCACAACAGAATACTATAAGACAGTAAGCGAACTAGACCAACCTAGAAGTGGCAATATCTGTTAACTGGCGAATCTTTCGAACTGCAAATACAACAGAATTTTATCTTCCCGCCAATTTTTTTACGTGAGGACCTCATTGTCATTTCGAATCAAGTGTAATACCCAAAAACACAGTATTGTCAACTAAGCCTGAGTTTCGATCTCCGCTAGGAGTAATATTATTCTGTGGTTTCAATTCGGCTGCCAAAACGAGCGGTCGCTTCGGTCGAGCGCATCGATTTCGATACTCGCGATTTAGTGACGTCAGTTATTACTTTGTGAGTGTTCGTTTTCATTTTTCCGTTCGGTACATCTGTGTTACACTTGCGTTCTGTTTCCTGAAACTGGGTGAGACCTTTCCTTATTGTTTATTTATTGTTTTATTTATTTCTTGGTATATTTATTTGTTTGCTAATTTATTTGTCTATTTGTTTGCGTATTTCTTTAATACTTCAGTAATTTCTTTATACATTTATTTACTTTTTATTGTCTGTTTATTTGCATAGTCTTATATTATTTTTCCTCTGTCTCGCTCATGTATTTATTTGCATTTTTTCGCCTATTTTGCTTAGTTTTAAACAGCTCTCTTGATCCGGACTCAGGATAGTTCAGTAGTTTGTCGTTTGGCGTGCCCCCTGCCCCTAAGGCAGGGAGGTTGGTTCGCGTCCCCCTCAAGCCAGAAAATGGCCCAGAATAATGCCTTTGTATTAGGTCTTCGTGATGATTATCTCGCAAATGGAGTCGACGAAAGCGTAGTCAACGCCATTCTCGCGCGACATTGTCTCCTGTCCTCGGAGGACGCTCAGTATGTGCCCCGCGTAGCAACAACAAATATATTCGCGCTTTTAGATTCAACGAAGTTATCTTTGAACCCGGCGGATAGAGTTCCGTTACCGAGCTCCAGCTCGGAGGCCGGCTCCGAGATGGACCTAGATATAGGCGTACCCGCCGCGTCTCTTACGCTCGCGACTTCCACGTCCGGGAATACTGCGTCTTCAGCGTTAGAAAATAATAATGGAGATTTTACAGTTGTTTCGCACCAAAAGCGCAAACAACCGTCTCGCCCCGCGTCACGCTCGTCCGACTCAGACTCGGGTACCAGATGCCCAGCCGAGAAATTAGTACGTAACATAGATAGCGCTCGGGCGCCCGCCGCGGTTACACCGGTAGCCGTTAGACCCCGCTCAAGCAGAGCTAACTCCGCCTCGCTCTCTCAAGTTAACGTTACAGACTCCGTAGTAGCGACTAAAAAGCCCCGCCCACTGCCTCCGGTTACTATTCAGGACAAATCGCAGTGGACGTCCATCTCGAATAGGTTAAAAACACTTAAAGTTAATTATACGTCCGCCCTCAATACCTCGGCGGGCATTCAAGTTAGGGTCCTTACAAAAGCGGCCCTAAAATAGAACCCCGTGGAACGCCGATTCGAGTCAGTGATCCCGCTGACGTTGTCCCACTAACTTTGTGTCTACGATCTTCTAGATAGGAGACGAGAAGATCGAGAGAAGCTCCACAAACGTATAGTGTTTTAACTTAAAAATGGTCAAAAGCCTTAGAGAGATCACAAAACACGCTAATTGCATTCTGCGATCCCTTCCAAGCTCGAAAAATATGGCTTAGTAGCGTTGCACCAGCGTCAGTAGTTGATATTGATTTTGTGAAACCAAACCCTCGACCATCCAGGTTCTTTTGCACTTTAAAATATTTTACTAGTTGCTTAAGCATAATCTTCTCTTCTCTTGATTAGTAATCTAAAGATTACTCCTACTGTCTGTATTCAAATCATTAAAAATTTGTCATTTCTATATTACACACAGACACTTCATTTTTATTATATGTAATGCCAGGGTTTCGTTTTCAAACACAATCTCATATCACCTGAATAAATCTCTCGAAAGTAGCTGTTAGAATAAACCTAAAAACATTACAAAAAATCGTAAAAATAATATTCATCATTATTTTTGTAATTATACTGAATATGAAAATTAATGTTGGTCATATTAACGACAGACAACATATTTGTGCTGACAAAACATTCAACTAGTGTTGCCAAGTTATTCGTATCCCACTACATTCAGGAGGTTTATAAAGTGTGGTGATAAATATAGTAGGAAAATATTCATTAGTATATACAGAATGAAATAAATAAGTATTAAAGCAAACTCAAATAAATGTTGCATAAGCATAGAGATCAAAGTGCGAATAGTGGGTCACATGCGGGTAGTAGGATTAAGTAACCTGTAGGTATGTTCTGTTAATAAGTTTTCCAAAAAACGATCACCCATTTGGAAATGTCAGACGTATATCCTTTTATTATTAGTGACGAATTTTTTCGTTATAAATTAAAATATCAGTAAAGGTCTAATATTTTAATCACTAAAACTTATAACTACTTATGTAAGGAGGTAAGGAGAGCCATCTCCTATGGGCGACATGTTGAATAAGTGTCCAGCTCTAAGTACTACATCCAGAACTCACAAAACTGGCGTTAACATAGGCAAAACATGGATAATCCAAAATAATTTTATAAAAAACATAACCTAAAATAACTGCTGTAAGAAAACGTAGAGAACGATAGAATTATTGTCGACTGTAAAGTGAGTGCTTCTTGAGTGTTTATTTAAAAAAACTTTTTAAAATATTTGAACAATAATAAACCCTGTTGCTACTTTTTTTTTTTTTTTTTTTACGTGGGGAAATCCCTTATGGATACCCACCCTCCCGGGGGAGAGGATGGGTTATGTCCGGCTTGCACGGACTAAAACCCCACGGTGTACCTACAGACCGTAGTGTTGGGGCGGCAAGGGATCGGTCTAAGCTATTCCCCTTAGATAGCCGCCCCAACGGTCCGCCCGGCGGAAGGTGTCCGCCGGGCTCCTACCTATAGAGAGGCAGCTGGGTACACACCAGCTGCCTCCCCTCGTCCGCCGGACCTGTGCAATGAGGGGATGAGCCCCCCGACTACATCCCCTCAGGTCCGGCTACGGTGGCAAGAGGAGTTGGGCAAAGCGCCGCCTCCTGCCGATCCTCCGTTGGCGAAGACGGCCACTGAGGGGATCCGCCTCGCGGGCCCTCTCCGCCGCCTCCTTTTGCGAGATGACTTCCTCGCAAAAGGAGGCCACAGCTCGCCACGCCTGCTCGCTGCCGAGCATAGACGAGACCACGCTCGGCAGCGACAAATCCTCTCCTACCGCCACCGCCAGAGTGCGGCGCTCCACCTCCCACGCAGCACACTCAGAGAGAGTGTGCTGCGCGGTATCTTCCTCGGCGCCGCACTCATGGCAGGCGGCGGTCGGCTCCCTGCGAGCGATCCGATGCAGGTACCACCCGAAACAACCGTGTCCGGTCAGCACCTGCACCAGCCTGAACGACAGGGAGCCCCATCTCCTCTCAATCCACTCCCGCAGGACCGGGCGGACGGCGTCAACGGTGTGCGTCCCGAAGCGCGCGTCCGCCAGGTCCTGCATCCACCTCCCTATAGCCTCCTACCGCATTTCCCTCCTTTTAACTTCTATCTCCCTGGGAGCCGGAGGCTCCCCGCTACGCTTCCTCGCCGCCGTGAATTCGTACACGGCGGCGAGCACCCCAGCTTCCAGCTCCCAGGGAAGGGAGCCGGCGAGCGTAAAGGCCGCCGCCGATGACACCGTGCGGTATGCCCGGATTGCCCTCAGTGCCACCGTACGCTGCGTACTGCGCAGCGCCCGCACGTTGGTGGCACCGAGGGCATCAGCCCAGACCGGTGCCCCGTAGGCGGCCATCGCCCACACGACTCCCATGAAGAGTAGACACTTTCATACATAGATATAAGTTCTTCTTACCTCTACACCCGTACTAAAACTTACATTTTAGTGGTTTTTTAGATTGAATTCAGGGGAAAGACTGAACATTCGTCTGGCGTCAATCAACTACATAATATACAGTATATAGTATATACTTCTCTTTGAGTCCATCTGCATCACAGACTATTAGTCGTACAGGTAATCTGCATCTCTGCTATGATAGCATAGAGTATATTTGTTTGATTCATACTATCATTGCAGTGTATAGATTAACAAATAGAGGTCAGTACTTACTTGAAAAGCAGTTGTAGTGGTTGGATTTTGCTGGTTACAGTACGAATTATTAATTAATGTGCAAGCTAGGCTTATTGATTTATATTACAAATTTCGGTATATAACCAATGAAAAAGTAATTTTCTTTCAGAGGTAAAATACCGATTAAGTATGTAGATGTAATAGCCGGCATTCCGTTGTTATTGTGTGTTAAAAATAGAGTTGGATATTAGCATTTTATTACAGTATTCGTTAGCTTAGATTTGTGCTGTTTTCTGCTTAGTTTACTCACTTTATCACAGCAGCTATCGTAGATTCATTTACCATGGTATGTTTATTTTATTTTTCTTTCATTTTTAACTACTATATATTATTACAGTTTATACCTAAAATTTTCTATAAATAAAGCTGAGAAAGCTATACATTTCGTAAACGTAAACATTCTCAGTAGTGCTTCCTATAGATGCTTCTTGATTTAATTTTGTTAAAAGTATTTCGAGCGTATCAATTTTATAAATATGGGATAAGTTTTTTGCGATTTCTGACCTTTCTAGTATTTAAACATTAATCTATCAAATAAGAGTATTTTGATCATTACAAGAGCACCAAAAATAGTTTTTCTATTGATTCCAATTGCCCAATATACATATATATTATTTTAATGTCTATATATAAAAAAGAAGATGGTTTGTGACCAGTTTAATAGGAATACTTTCTTGTAGGTGCAACAGATAGGTAACTTCCCTTATGCCCTATGTAATTCACTATAATTATACAATATGATTCAGGTCACCCTATTTTTATTTACTACTTCAAATTAAAATGCTGATTAAAAAATTAATATCATATCAATTGATTTGTTTTAGTCAATAATTTTGTATAAATGCATGAATTTATTTAGTTTTAGGTCTTTAAAAAACTAAACTACTAATGTTTTTTTTTAGGCCAGTGACAACGATATGGTTTCGGCAAGTAAAACAGCTCTTCCACCAAGTGGAGATGAGAGCACCACTGTATTTTCTATGATATATAGATTTTTTAAAAAGGTTAGTATGTTTTTATAATACATTTAATATTTTCTTCTGTGACATAACATATGTAAATGCTAAAAGTTACATAACTGCTCTAATTAATTCTATAGAGAAAACTAAATTATAAAAGTATATGTACATTCGAGTTTTGAAAGCTTATATTTGAATGGCAGATGAGGTAACTTGTTATTTTCCCAAATGACTTTTTAATTGTAGTGATATAATGAGTACAGTTAAAAAAGAACTATTACCAAACCTATTGTTTCATTGTATTTTTTTTTTATATTCCTTTATTCTTAGTAACTTAAAAGTTTTCCATATTGAAATTTTTGGTGATATAGCATAATCTCACTTGATGTTGCTTAACTTGTTTATTGGATTAATATTACTGATTCTGGTTATACTGAAATACTAATTAAGAAAATATTTGAAGTATAATTGTCACACATTAACTATGCTTGACTAATGTTGATGTGCAAAATGCTATCAATGTGGGAAATAAATAGCATATGCATCTACAAATTTTATAATTTTTCATAACATTCTTATTTATTGGATAAAAAAGTCACACACACATCACACACAATCACACATCACAAACACACAAAGATCTCATACATATATTTTCCTCTCTGTGCATCTGCCAAAAATGAGTATAACTTACACATATTTTTGTTAAAATATGTATTATGAAAAAAGTTATGTGAACCTCATTTAGCTGAATTAGATAAAGTAATCATATATATAAGAATAAATGTTGTGTAATGTAGGCAAAGTATATTTATGACACACATGTGCCTTCCAAACTCAAGCAAGTATTTTGTATCTGTTTATTTTGGTTACATACACTTACAATTTTTTGTACAAACAATTTTAGATTCTTATTTTATTTTTATAGACTTTTCAAATGCTGATCATATATTTATAAATGCTGCTGTTAAGATATTTCCAAGAAACATCTAAAGAACTTAATTTAAATAGATATCAGATTGTTACCCTAAACCAATTTGAATGTAGATTTTTATCAAGACAGGATTCAACTTGTGGAAAGAATTATGCTAAATATTACTACGATTTTCTATATTCCCAAGAGGTATTGATAAAGTTATAAAAAAAAAATTAAAGAAAACTATTGCATGGGCTTTTTTTAATTTCTTATTTTTAAAAGTATCACGATATTTTTCTCACTACATATTATAAAACAAAGTCCTCTGCTACATCTGTCTGTTGGTTCGCAATAAACTCAAAAACTACTGAACAGATTTTCATGTTTCACCAGTAGATAAAGTGATTCAGGAGGTAGATTTAGGTATATAATTTGTCAAGGTTTTTGTTATTTTAAAGGGGAAATCGTCCTTCAGGCCCGCTAATCTATACTAATATTATAAGCTGGAGGGTTTGTTTGTTTAGTAGGTTGAAAGCCCTAATCTTGGTAACTATTAGTCCGATTTTAAAAATTCTTTCAGTGTTAGCTCATTTATCAAAGAAGGCTATAGGTTATATATCATTACGCTAGGATCATTAGGAGCAGAGCACGTATGAAGAATGTTTCAAAATCGTTTTTTTTCTTCCGAGAGCTTCTGCTGCGTCTTAACTTTAGCATTAGCCTAAAGTAACTATACCGTACGAATAAAGTCGCGGGTAGAAACTAGTCTACTATAAAGTTCTTACAGTTTTATGAAACTACGATGTTTAAAACCGCAACTCGCTATGTGATGCGCGTTTCTTTGCCGTGGGGAAGTGGGTAAGCGGTGTATTACGCGTACATAGAAGAGAGGAAGTAAACGGATACAATTGTTTACAAGGAAGTTTTGTAGGCAAATTATATTTTTGTATTCGATTTCCTCTTTTTTACTTTATGTACAACACAAACCAACTATTTTTTATAACTCTGAAACGATTACTTGGTTTTGAATATACCTAACATATATATTATTTTCTGTTTGGAATTTGAGAAAATAATATGTAGTAATTTACAATTGTATATATTTAAACAAAAACTATATTACTCATATATGAATATAAATTTCGGAATTAAGATATTTTACCTACTGACTTCCGAGTGCGTATGATTCAACTGTGACCTTGAAGTGGTCACTCTGAATCACATAGGTATTTGACCTTCATTCTTATTTATTCTATGACTCGAGTTGTTTATAAACATGATTGAATACTTAGTGCTTCATTATTTAAGACAATTTGGTTATTTTAAGAAGAAAATTGTGTAGGATTTTATTTATATAACGATTTACGATCATGAAATAAATATATGGAAGTGATGTGGTGTTAGTTTTCGTGTTCGTATTTCATAAAATAGACTTTATTCAACACATTTTCAATCTGGAGATTTTAAACTTTGCACAGATAGAGAAAACTATAAAAAGCTATAATATTTTTTGCCAGACCCGGCTTTATTTTTCGTAAAAATCATGTTTCCGGTACAGTTCCTTTTATCTCTTCATGGAACACCAGACGGATTGTCCGTATATTGAAAAATGCAGATATAACAGCTTTAACCAAAAAGGTAGAAGTTGCTTTCTGATTATGTTTTACCGTCTGTTTTATGGCGAGTGTTCAGAAGAGAACTGTTCGCTTAAATTATATGATTATGTTGAGGTAGTCCGGTGAAGCTGTTAAGATCTTGCTGGGTCAATAGCGTAGTCAGTTCGAAAAAAAAAGAGATTATGTTTATTAGATTATAATTCCATATTAGGTAACCACTGTCTTACCACGAAGAAATTATGAATCTTATTTGGGTCGTATCGTCTTCTATGACGATTCTTCAAAAGAACTGTGAAGAGACATTTTATCAAATCAATATGTCGATGTAAGTACCAAAGTCGATGTAAAGATCAAATCACTATGTACATTAAAAATATATGTATTTCCATATAACTAAATAATTTATGAAGTTTAACTTTTAAAAAACTATACGAAAGGAATGCCAAATCTTATTGTTCAACATTATCAAGTTACCTACTTGCTATGAGGTAAGCTCTTCTTATCGGGCAATGAGTAACTGCATAATTATGAGGAGGCAAACTAACAAACAGTTTACTGGTAGAGACGTACGCATGCTAATGTGCACACACGGTTATATTGATCGAATGACATCATACCCTTCACAACCATGTATTCCCGCAGGACAGGAAATGTTGTATATAGTTAGTAGGTTACCACTGTCACAGTACAAATATAAGAGAGTATGGAAACTACCTACAAATGCTTGTACTGGCACACTCAACAAACATGCGCATCGACGAGACCCCTAAGCGGTTTTGTAGGTGCTGTCCATAGAATACTTTTAAACATCTCTCGCCGAAGTGCATGTTTGGGTGAGTGTGCCATTTTAGAAAGTTTTTAGATAGTTTCCATACTGTCTCTCAGACTGTGCCACTGTGGCTATCCAATAATACATAGGTATATAAGGTACATAAGTAGGTACGCAAGTTTTACTGATAATTGAGTTAATGGTTCACTGCGATGCTAGACCGTTTACACTAAATGGTCATGTTAAGCTAATGTTTTAATATACCGTTACAATATTACAACATGCAATATCTTATCCATAAGATAGATTGAAATAAGTAATTCGTATGCGATATTGTATTCGATTAATTTTACTATTAAGTAACGTATTGTATTTACTAAATTAGATAATTGTTAACGAATGACTATATTAATTTATCTTCATTTGTTTTTTTTTTCGTACTGACTACGCTATTGGCCTTACCCTAGCTTCACCGGACTACTAAGGCGAGCGCTTAAGGCACTCAGCCGATTTTGTTTAATTAACATGCTCAAGGGTGCACGGCACACCTCAGCTTGGGCTGTTACTGGAAATAACCCGATCTGACCTAGCTAAACTATGCTAAGCTATACATGTGTTCATTTTTGAATCATACAATTAAAATAGCATGATTCAAAAACACAATATGTAAATCGGAAAGAAACAAACTAAACTATTCGATTCAGTTCGAAGAAGGGAAAAAAAGTAAACCCTTCCACCAGTTTGTGTAAAGGTGCGTGTCTGAATATCTGTGTGTGTGTATAATCGGTGTGGTGTATACTGTATCGCGATAGCAACATCTTTGTGATCATCCGGGTAATCTCGAGCAAAGATGCTGTCGAGATGACGCGACGTATGTGCGGGAGTAAAACGTTAGGGCCCTGCCTCGTGACGCACGAGGGAGGGGTCCGCGACGTGGCCGGCCACGTGAATTGAAAAGATCGAATTTACAGATTCAACGAACGGCGCCGGCGCTGGTATCTAAAAATAGAAATAACGACATTGTTTATCGATTTTAGGGGAAGATAGATATAAACACGCGAGTTTACTCTATCTTATATTGAGAAAAATTATTATTATTTCGAGACGGTGGCGCGCGCGAGCCTTTGAATGGTAGCCGCGATGGCGGGAAACTTCGCGATCGCACGAATAGGGCCCTGTTTTGGATCGTTTGCTACTTCATCGTACGCGGAGATCTCTGAGATCTCGTGGAAGACTAAGAGCTGGTCTGACCAGTCCATACCAGATAATTTGAAGGAGAGGGTGGGGTCGGCCTGTGAAGGCTTAGCCGCTTGAGGACGAGGAGCAGGCTGGGGTGCGATTTTAAGGGCCCACGGGGCCTGAGGGGCCCGTGCTAAGACGGAGGGGCGCGCTAGGCGCGGGTGCGGGCGCTACCGGTGCATGAGATGTGCTCGGCAAGTTAAGGAAGGCCTCCTTAGAGTTGAGAGGCGGAGGTCGGGGACGGGGTGACGCCGCAGGCGCCTTAGACGGCGAGACCTGCTTAGCGTAGCGGGGCTGTTAAGTACGAGGGGCGCGGGGACACCCGCGATAATTCGCGGTATGGCCCACGCTGCGGCATAAGACACAACTCGGAGGATCGGGCGAGTCTTTCGTGCGAGGACACTCCTTAGTGGAGTGGTCGCCGAGACACTTAACGCACCTGGGTTTCAGGTAACAATTAAGTGCGGAGTGTCCGTACACCTGGCAGTTGTGACACTGCGAGGGTACGGACGTTTTGCGCGGCGGCTCTACGGTGACGCCGGAGAGCCTGCAGAGGGTCGAGAGATTAAATATTTTCTTACCCTCCACGGTGCGGTCGAGAATGACCAACACCATATCGTAGGGCATTCTAGTGCGCGGGGAGCGCATACGGTGTACCTCTTTGACAGGGAACTTCTGTTCCCTGAGGTCTTCGTATATGTCATCGACTGGGATTTTCGAAGGGACTCTGCGGATGACAATACGCAGCATACGCTCTTCTTCGAGCGCATAGATGAAAAAAGCAAACTTATTATCGCGCAGGAAACGCGTAAGTTTGCGGTGAATAGTAGGGGTTTACCTGAATACCCACGAGGGTACTCATGGCAGAGGTGAAAGGAATAGAGATTTCGACCCAGGACGCTCTGTCCTGGATCGTGACAGGAGGTGGAGGGTGGAGCTTCTTACCCGTGACTGCGGGAGTCGCAGCTTTGGGCGAGACTGGTCTAGGGGGCGCGGGAGTCGCCGTTGGCACTTTCGCGCCGTCGACGTTCGCGAGTTTAGAAGGCTTAGCGCCTTCATTCTCGGACGGGGAGGGATTTTGGCGCTTATTGCGCGGTTTTCGACGCCGCGTGACTTCGGTGAAGCCGTCGTCAGCGGGGGGATCCTGCTCTAATGTCGGAGTCAGAGCCGGACGTATCGTCACTACAGGAGTGACGATTCGTCAGCTCGAAGTCGTTTGACTCCTCGATCCTAACTAGGACCGAGGGAGCGGGCATCGCGAAAGAGTGCTCGGCGCGATACTTCTTCGTAAACGCGTCATAGTTCTCTATTAGGGAGGGACAGTTGCTTCCGATGAAGCCACGAAACCTAGCGAGTTCAGCTTCTACTCGTAAAAGCCGAATCTCATTATGAGAGGCCATACCCGGGCCTAAGGAGGGGAGCGGGGCAGGCGAAGACATTAAAAACTTCCCTGCCAGAGGGACAGGGGGGCGTGTCTTTTGAATTTAACGGACTCCGGAGTCCGGACTAAAAGTAGCACAAAACTATAAAGAAAGATTTACACTTCGCACAGCTACGTTTCACGGAACTAATCGAATATCAAAAGAGCAATAGAACAAGGTAGACACACAGATGCGTTTCTTGGAATTAATCGCAGTTCCAAAATACAATAGTGTCGAGTGATGACTCACTCGACAGTACTGCGTTGTTGGAATAACCATCTTGCGCGCAAATGCGTGCGTCCAGCGCGGCTGACGGATCGCAACTCTTCATTTGTAATTTATAATGTTCTTTTCAAATTGTTAAATCATTGTAAAATAAGTGTATGTTCAGGGATCCCCTCGGCTTCTTGTCGAGCGTTTATTCTTGGTGTTTTTTTGTGCTATTTGTATTTTCACTTACTATTAGTTATTTTGAAAAAGCTGCGAATCATCCCAATCCGTTAGTGGTATCCGCCGCAAACTATGAACCCGTACCTAACGCTGCGCGTTATAAAAGACGTCCGCGATGCATTTTTATCGACCCTCCTGATTTAATCACGTCAGCGAACGATCAGTACCAGCCCGTCCCTCGAAACAGAGCGTGCTCACGCCCACGCCCGCGTAACCACAGATCACGCCGCCGTGGTCTGGGGGTTAATTTCGCTCCCGCACACCCGATTAGGCCTCCCACGGCAGTGGCTCAAGCCTAGGTTCGATCCCTCGGTAGGGAGCCCTTGAGTGCGTTGCTTGCGCGATACGGTGACACACAAATATACATCACTGCTACAACACTACACGATCACCCCCACACACGTGCACGCCACGCTTACACATGAAAGTGGAAGGGTTTACTTTTTTCCCTCATCGAACTGAAAAACTCTTAATTTTCCGATAATAAGTATATGGAGGAGTTGTTGAGGCGTGTATGCTTGGTACACATATACGTTTCAACAACTCATACATATATGAATAGTTAGCTAGGTTAGCTAAGGTAGGTCGCGATTTTGCATGCAACCGGCAACAGCCAAGCCGAGGTGTGCCATGCACCCTTGAGCTGGTTGCCAAAATAAAATCGGCTGAGTGCCTTAAGCGCTCGCCTTAGTAGTCCGGTGAAGCTGTTAAGACCTTGCTGGGCCAATAGCGTAGACATTTCGAAAAAAAAAAAAAAAAAAAATTGTATTTATCGATTTGTTTTCAGTTTCGATGATGTTTTTTATGCTAAGCAATGATTTTAGGTTTAGTTATAATATCATTGATACTAAGCATATGGTTTCACTTTCTGTGTGTAATATATGTAAATAGTAAACATTCGCATCACGTGTAATTAATGTAGAGGAATAAATACATATATACTGGTAACCTTATTAATTTAATTTCTATCACTTTCATTGCAGAAATTCAATATTGAGACAATATAACTCACGTACGATAGATAATAAATAAGGTTAAATTTAATTAATACGTATTCAGTACAGAGGATTTCTCGAATTTCTATAGTGATACGCACACACACACACAGACACTCAGTATACAATAGAAAGAGTGGGGAGATAAGGCAGCATGGACGTAAAATAACGCATTTCTTGAAGTGATGATTTCTACCAGTTAACTTCTACCGCAAGCCTGGTTGAGGAACTTCGTTCCAAATAGTTTTTCAAACATAAGTCGAATACAACTCTAGCTGAATAGAATGAATTATATTTTGTAAAAAATGGAAAGTTCATTAAATAAAACACTTTTTTAGATGATTAGATAAATACTTTCCGATATTTAATAACAACACTGATTATATCCTCTACTCCACCACTCCTTGGGATCTGGAACTTCTGGAACTAATAATGAACCCAGAAAAAGTATCGAGTTGTGCTGCGAAGATCACTTTGACTTCGAATTTCGAATCGGCAAATTGCTTAATTAATATATAATTTTCAATATAATCCTTTGTAAAAGATGCTAGAAATATTCTGGATAACACTATCGTAAGATAATGGTTTTCTAATCGTCGTTATCAATTTTCTTAATCACTTTAACATATAAATCATTAATATGTATTAGGATTATGATGGAGGTATATTATTGATGTAATGTTTATTGTTGCAGGTGTCGATAGTCGGTGCAGTATATCTGGTGGGTTATATGCAATGGAGCGTCGCGTGGCTAATCGGGCCCGTTATACTTTCGGTACTGCGCGATCAATGGCGCAAGGAGAACGAATACCGACGTAATCTGGCCAAGGTCGCTGCCCTTTCATCTGAGAAAGACGTCGTACTGGCCCGCCTTGACGATCTGCCTGCTTGGGTATGATCTAATTCCTACCGTATTGAAAATGACGGCATGTCAGTCGTGTCGATCAAGTTTTTATGACATTTCTTTGAAACTGAAATCACAACTGGTTTACTTGCAGTTTAAATATTTCTTTAGTTTACCTATAGTCATCTATATCTATATGTAGAAGCTGATTGTGTGACTCATTAACACATTACAATAACTACTGAAGCTAGAAACATGAAATTTGTTCAGTAGTTACTGTTTTTGTCACTAAGACACATTACGATGCGATTTTTTTTTAAGTTTAATGACGAATATTATAAATTTTATGAGGGATAAATAGAATCTCCATGTATTGAATTGAAATATAGCAATCTTACGTAATTAAAATATACTGGTATTAATACCTATTTTAGCATTTGCCAAATGTCACCTTCTCAGTGTGTAAAATAAGGGTTGAAATTTTTTCTTGATATTTTTATCTACATTTTTACGTAGGTACATGGTTTCTTATGAAATTAAAGTTTAGAAAAGATAATAGGAAAATACGTCCTATAATATTTCAACCAGAAGAATAGTCCGAGGAATAATAAACGATTTTATTACATTACCGCGAGCGAAGCCGCGAGCATAATCTAGTTAGATTTATATGTGAATAGTTGCTATTGGCAGGTAAAAAACTTTTCGGAGTATATATGCTTCAATATCACTACGCTTTTTTATAGTATTTGTACTAATATTATAAAGCTGGATGGTTTGTTTGTTTTGTTGAACGCCCTAATCTCAGGAACTACTGTTTCGATTAAAAAAAATCAGTGTTAGATAGCCCATTTATCGAGGAAGGCTAATAAAGATAGTCTATCATCATGTTAAGGCTAATAGGAGCGGAGCACTAATGAATTATTTTTCAAAATCGTTTTTTTTTTTCATTTTGAGAGCTTTCGCTGCCTGTTACCTTTAGCCCAAAGTAACTATTCCACGCGAACGAAGTAGTCGGAACAGCTAGTAGTATATAAAGTACAATAGCTATTTAGAGCTTTAAATTTCTTGACAATACAAACAGGTTAACAACGTCTGTAATAGGATCTATGAATTATCTCCTATAATAGAATGAAAACAAATTAGGGAGTAAACTAGATTGCTTCTCATGTTTGGATTTAGGCATTTATCTATTTATTTATTTTTTCGAAACACCGAACAGATTTATACATTTAGATATAATGATTCTATGTAGGTACGTTCAACCCTATTGTGGTAGGGTTGTTTACTACTAATTATATATATTATTTTTTATTATGTCTTTTCGTAGGTTTTCTTTCCTGATGTTGAACGTGCAGAATGGCTAAACAGGGTGAGTTTTATATAACCCATATTACAATCGAAACATTTATTTGTAATTATCATATACTAATGTGCGCCCAGTGGTCGACATTCGACCATAGTTATTTGATATTTTAAAGTTTGAACTTTATTAGGGTTCTTTTGTCAAAGGGTATATTTCTATAATCAAAGGTTTTCACCATGGCTACTCAGTTATTTGCCATTTTGCCATGATCTTTAATTATATAAACATTTAAAAAAATCTATATGTAAACGAAAATGAAAATTAATTATAAATTTGTAACAAAAATCACGTGGTACAGCTCTCAAATTTTAAGCAAACATAACTTTACGAAAATAAAGAAATTTATCACAACCCATGACACAATTTTCAATTAATTTTACACGACACCATGGGTGGGTGGTATTGCTGGGTGATATTGAATTAAATGTAGTCTCTTCATTATGAGAAATAGTGATATGCCCAGTATCATCGTTTGGAAAAGTAATGGATGCACAATACAATCAAATGGTGAACCCAAGACAAAGACGTTTTGAATACTACCATTAGCTTTTGAAAATAAATCTTTTTTGTTGATACATGAGGTTGAATTGCAACATTATAACCGGGGAGGTCTAAGTCATGGATTACTTTTATGAACAAAATTCTCATTTAGATTATACAAAGTCTTATTTGGGTCATTTTTTTATTAATTCATCATTTGAAGTGAGTTCACCATGAAAACATGATAGTTATATTTCATAATATCATTGTTGGATGTAGGATGACAAATGGTAATTAGAACGTAAGAGTTAAAAAATACATATAGTCGAGCATAGCAACCTCATTCACAACCTTTTTTGAAGTTCGTAATTATTGACGGCTGTCAAAATGTCTTTTTTATTTACATGTGTGTATATGTTGTGTAAAATTCGAGTAGTAGTGTGAGTAGTGCATATTTTAATTAACTTAATGTACTTCTAATGCATTTTATATAAAATAAACAGCTTTCTGCACTTCTCCGCCATATAAACATTAACTATGCCAAATTTCAAGTTCACCCGTTGACGGGAAATAGGTTACAAAGGGGTACAAAAATTTTGCTTCACATATTAATATACTATACTGTAGTATACTAATATTATAAAGAGGTAAAGTTTGTGAGTTTGTGACGTTGTAGGGGGTAATATCAGGAACTACTGGTCCGATTTGAATAATTCTTTCAGTGTTATATAGCTCATTCATCGAGAATGGTTATAGGCTATATATCATTGCGCTAAGACAAAAAGGAGCGGAGTACAGGTGAAAAATGTTTCAAAATCGGGATGTTTTTTCCTTTTGAGAACTGCTGCGTGTTAGTGTTAGTGTATCTATTCTATGCGAATGAAGTCGTTGGCTGAGGCTAGTATATAGATATAATGTAATTGTCAAGTGAATTCTTAACTGAAATTTGACTTCGAGCGTAACAGTATTTTTTTTTAATAGATACTCCTTCAAGTATGGCCTAATGTAAACCATTACGCTCGAACTCTGTTAAAAGAGTCCATCGAACCTGCAGTCGCTGAGAGTCTCGCCAATTATAAATTGAATGGATTCAAATTTGAACGTATGATTCTTGGCACCATTGTGAGTATTCTTTGCGTATGCTTGCGTTTTATGAATTAAGACTAGCTATTGCCTTATAAGGTAGAAAATAGGTCATATAGTATAAGGCTAACATAACGTTTGAACAACCTATGTGATGCAGTCTTAGTCAGATAGAAAATCTGATATTGATATTCGGAATCTTGGTAAAGCAATGTGTATGTGATTTAAGTAACCAAAATACATCACTACTTATTACAAAACAATGTTCTCTGCCACGTCTGTTTGTCTGTCTGTCCGCGGTAAACTCTAAATACTAAACGGATCTTCATGTGGTTTTCACCAGTAGTTAAACTGATTCACGAGGATGGTTTAAGTATATTGTCAAGTCTTTTTTTTATTATCAGGGCGGGTCAACGTCTGCCGTATCCACTAGTATAATATATTGACCAAACTTTTTTCAATATCAGCATTTAAACTATTGCAACTAAAAGAAACTCTTGTATTACTTTGAACAGAGTGTTGCAAATGGAAGTATATATCGTTTAGGGTAGACCAGTTAATTGTAGGGGATGCCTGATCAAATTTACACAATGGCTGGTGCTTAGCTCATTCGCACGTGTAATAAGCATAACTGTGTACACGCGACTAAGCAGGAATTGACTCGACGCTGAATCAGAATTTTGATTGAAATTGAGCAAATTTTTTCCGAGAATCGATACCATCTACACTAACGAGCAAGCACACCTATCACATTAAATATGGTTAGTAGGAAATGGGCGGCATTTTATTACATACAAATGTATTTCTTTGTTAGTGTTAGTGTTTGATAATAGAAATAGAGTAAAAATGTTTATATCATATGTAGTCCGGAGAAAGTCCTGTTAAGACCTTGCTCGGTCAATAGCGTAGTCAGTTCTACAAAAAAAAATTATATCTGTCACTGTTATCATCGTATATTTTGAGTTTCCCATAAACAGAATACTATAATACCTAGGAGCCTTCTAAAAGTAGTAAGATTGCCTATTTGTGTCGCCGTATTTAGATATTCAGCAAACAAATTTGATAAATGTAATAAATAAAAGAAAACAATACATACATAGCCAAAGTCTTCCTTATAGCATCAGTAAAAGAATATTAAAATCGGTACAGTTTCGGAATAAGAAACAAGGGAATACTTTTTTTTTGAACTGACTGTTGTTGCTCTTACAGGGCCTTTACCGGACAGTTTCAGGCAATACGAAATTTCAATGTTCCCTATTTTGCAATTTTACAATGAGTCAGAGCTGCAGTCTTCTCTCTCGCGCTCTATTTGATATCTCGAGGAGAGTGCGACAGCAATAGATTCCTGTTAATAATACTCACTTTACAAATTTTACAGAACCTTTTTTACATAATAAGTATTTATTGATCTTTTTTAATAATACTTTATTTGTTCTATAGTCCGTTTTAAGGGGTTCTCGTGTAGTAAAGCCTATTAGGAATAAGTGGCTCCATAAGTTTGAGAAATCCTCTTGTAGAATAGTGTGATTGTTATCCTGATTAAAAAAGCATGACAGTTTATGTAGAAACATTTCTTTTAGCGGACTCTATACGTATTATTTATTTGAAAAAAAACCTGAGTAACAAACATATTGTATTAAGTCGTGTACAACGCTATAAAATAATTGTACTGTTTCAATAATGGGAAATGACGCAAAACCGTTATTGTTCGTAGGCGCCTCGCGTCGGCGGCGTTAAAGTTTACGATAAGAATCTCTCCAGGGATGAGATCATCATGGATGTTGACTTGTTGTGAGTTTCAAGTTCATTTTTCTTTATTTTTTTTATAAAAATTTATTCTTAATTCGTATTCCATTTTTGAATAGACCAATCATCACGGAACTTGTTATATTTGATTTAAAAAAATGTTTGTCTATTTCCTATATTCTTATAACTAATTAAAATAAATAGTGACCATGACAAATGCTGCAAAGGGGTTTTTTGCGGGATCTTGCAATGTCATGTAGGGGTTTTTTATATTTCTTCATAATCTTATTTTATTTGGCTGAAATGAGACCAACTTTTACATTTCCTTTTTTATATATTGAAATAAATCAATATTTATTAATTATGTATATTGTATATCATTATTTTTGCAATTATCTCTACTGTTTTCAGTTTTAGTCATTCACCTTTTTTATACAGATATTTTTAAGCACATTTTTTTTTTACTTTTCCTTACGATTTTTAAATATGTATTTTTTATATAAACATTGTCCTGATAATTACAGACACAATACAAACAAAAGCTAAATAGATGCGGCCGTTCTGGATGTATTTGCTTATTCAGTATTCGATTTTTATATTATGTATAAATAATATTTTCAATGTTCATATTATGTTCTAGTTATGCTGGCGACTGTGATATATCTTTCGTACTTCAACGTATCAGAGGAGGTATTAAGGATTTACAGGTAAAATTAACTAATTGGTCTAGACTTTTAGAGAAACAGAATATTTGACATAACTCATAATACTAAAATATAGTAGGAAAATACATAGATAATATTTTTCGGCTTTATTACCAGATCTTCACAAAAGTTCCCGATATGGTGATGGAATCTATTCTTTTTGGACGGTTATTAATTTACTTTATATTAGGATAAAAGATGATTTTATACCTAACAAAAGAACGAGTATAGAAGCTATAGCATAAATAAGGACATTTAAAAGTTCACACAGATATAAAGAAGATTAATAAGAATATTTTATTATTGTCTCGCTCTCGTAATGTTACAAGTTCAATTATTCTGATCGATTGCTAGGTGTAGTCCAGAAAATCGAAAAGTGGTATAGTGACTTTGATAGCCAAATGAAAGATTTTTTTACAAAATCAGACATTTTATTGAAGAAAACGTATGTTCATGACATACTTTGATAATAGTAATAAATTGTAGTAAATAAGAGAACATACATGACATACGTGAGCATATAATATGATATCTGACACAAGTATATTTTGTAATCCTTTTTATTGATTTCCAGCACAACAATGTATCATATTGCTTAAAAATAAATGTACCTATAAAGTATGAATCGGGATAATCAGGATTCTACTGTATTGATCTTTGCTTTGCTTGGTAAAATCTATAAAACATTAAAAATACATACTTTTTCTTGACTAGATACACGGAATGGTGCGTGTGGTTATGAAGCCACTCATAACGAAGATGCCATTGGTTGGGGGTCTCCAGATATTTTTCCTCAACAATCCTTCTATTGATTTCAATTTAGTCGGTGCCGCTGATATTCTCGATATGCCTGGTTTCAGGTAATATATTTTCGTTTTAATGTACCTATTACATATATTTTTAACAAAATGAAAAACCTTTTTAATTTTGTTAATGACTATCTAGTGCTAGAAATTGAACCGTTCATGAATTTCTATTTATTAATTAGTATTTAAAATTAGAACTACTGTATTTCTTTTTTGTATCGATAACACTATAGCTTGTCTACTAAACAAACAAAAAAATAAAGAAAATCGGTGGAGCTACAACGGGGGATGATATAATTCGTTTTTGTGTTTCTATCGAATTATGTTATAGATTAATAAAAGCATATATGTTTTATAAAATACTAGCTTTTGCCCGCGACTTCTTCCGCGTGGAATAGTTACTTTGGTCTAACACGCAGCGGAAGCATTTAAAGCAAAAAAAATTTGCAACATTCTTTATTGGTGCTCCGTTCCTTTTGTTCTTAGCGTGACAATATATAGCTCATAGCCTTCTTCGATAAAATAGGTATCTAACATTGAAATATTTTTTTTCCAAACGGACCGTTATTCCTGAGAGTAGCGCGTTCAACCAAACAAACTCTCCAGCTTTATAATAAGCTTTAGTTTTAGTATAAATGTGTCTTCTTAACAGTGATATTTTACGCCGATGCATAGTCGAACAAATCTCTAGAATGATGGTGTTGCCCAACAAGCTACCTATCAAATTAAGCGACGAGGTACCAACTGTCGACCTTCGAATGCCCGAACCCGAGGTAAGATCCTATTAAATACTAATGACTATTGATGATTATTTCTGATTTTAATATTATTATTTCCTTTTTTTTCTCATACTAAATATGATATGATGAATTTATTGTGTTTTGTATTTTAGGGTGTTCTCCGTATTCATTTAGTTGAAGCTCAGAATTTGATGAAGAAAGATGTATCAATGTTAGGTATGGTTCTACTTATAATTATTGTTTTAAATTGTCATCATATATAGTTTCTTTTTTTATATACCATAGGGCGCAAACGAACAGGTAGGTTATCTGATGTTAAGTGATCACCACCGTCCATAGACACTTGCAACACCAGCAAGTGCGTTGCAAGCCTGTTTTGGGGGAAGGGGGAGGAAGGAAAGAAGAGAGGGG
>JACEII010000013.1:1173403-1191660 GCA_014332785.1 Antheraea mylitta | reverse complement strand
ATAATTCATTACGTTATGTAATTCATGTATTTTTACAATTTATTCCTCATAATCAGAGGCGTAGCTACCAACGTATGAGGCGTGGGCCACAGGGGCACCAGAGTGTTTAAATAAAAATTTGTGAAATGTTACCTACAGCATTAAATTTAATGAATAGGAAGCTATTTTTATTTTGTTTTATTTTTGGTAATCAATCTTCTAGTAAATTCTTACTGTCATTGTCGAGTAGGTACAGTGATATTCTAGGCATAATTTCAATGTTCTAACAAGACGGTGGCCCGCTTGTTAGAAATTTTCCAGGGAGCTTTTGTGGCAAGTCCGAATCAATGCTCCGTATACAATAACCAAACTATATTACTTAAAACATACCAATATTACAAGATATAAAGCCAAGTAACACAAGATTATGAATAAATTATAAAATGTAGTGACATGACATTCCAAGATCTCGCCAGAAACTCCTAGGAAGTTCTTATTGAATTATTAATGAAAATATAAAAATGTGTATAATTGTTCTAGGCTCCTAAGTCATACGTTTAGGAAACACGATATAATTTAGTAGTAAGGAGTCACCTCCATGATATTTTGATACCGAGCATCTTTAAGACTAGCTACGCCACTGTATATAACACGTATTTAATGTCATCTTTCAATGATCACAAGATAAATGTTATGAAAAAATCTCAAGCTTTCGATGCCGTCAAAGCAATAATGCTTTGCTTTCACTAAATGGGCGAATTGTGTTAAACTGTCTTAATACATTTTGTGTCACCGATTTTAGTGGATATGAAAAACAATCATCATTCTCACAGTAACAATCAGCTTACATTGCTATAGTACTAACTGTTATGATTATTGTGCTGTCACGCCATCTCTTGGGTTAACAATTAATGTGATTATTAATTTAATTCTATATGTGTTATTTTTGCAGGTGTTCGTTGGATATCTCTCAAGTAGTGCGCTTCGGTCGTCTTGATACTGTGAGTTCTTGGAAAAATGTTATATATATACCTACATATATAGTTAATATAAGTCATATAATGAATTTAAATTTTATTTTGTATTTAGAGTGAGCAATGAAAAAATTTATGTATCAAGTCATTTAACAATGAACATCAAAGGTGATAGATATTTTCGAAAAGATAATCTCAGGTAAAAATATAATTTATGAAAAGTGAAATATGATATGATGAAGACCTTATAAAAAACGTGGCATAAGTAAGCTGTATTGTTTTTACGTATGTATTTTCAGCTTTTAATTCTTTGGGTTACGTTGGCTCAAGCGTTGCCAGAGACTTTAAATACTTAGCAGTAAAATTTATCAGCTTGTGATCATTAGCAATCTGAGTACGCGTACTTCAACTAAGACGTCTTATAAAACGTTTCTTCTCTGCTCTTAGTCTGTATGCAGAAGATTTAGGCTGAGGCTTAAGACTACTTGTTATATTAGTGAATTAAAACTTCTAATGGGATGGACTTTCAAATTCCGGATCGGTAACCTTTTTGTATGTTGAAAAGAGGTAAGGTTACACACTGTGTCGGGTAGACTGTAGAAAACACCGGTTCTCGTCCGGTCACCGAAGTTAAGCAACGTCGGGCGCAATCAGTACTTGGATGGGAGTGACCGCGTTGAAATACCGTTTCACGTTGACTTTCGCTGTATTTTTCTTATTTAGTTTCCATGTAATACAATAATTTCAATTCTATCTTGAGTCTTTACGACATACCTTGTTTTATCTTTATTCTAAACTGGACACCTTTTTCAGTGGCAAACCTTGCAACAAGCTAAACATGGGAAAGTTCATTTGCGCCTCTCTTGGCATCGCTTGTCTACTGATGTGACAGAGCTTAGCCGTGTAAGTATTTGTGACGAATTAATTATACAGTATAGTCGTATATTTATGCTTATAAGTTATTGGCGTTGCATACCCATGCAATGTGCTTGACCTTAAAAATAGGTGTATTATCATAATTCAATTGTTTAAACACAATTACTTAAATATGTTGTCATTTATATGTAGATCTGCTAATGAATAGGTTAGTTTAAGTTTTTTTATACTTTGCACCTTCCACTGCAAATATCCATCGATGGATTATAAATGAAGATGATAAATATTGCGATTTTTTACTTGCACGGTAAATGCGAAATGCTAATTTTATTTCGTGTGTGATAAATGTTGCTATAATTATAACGACTTAAAGTGTGCACTGTACTGAATAAATACGATTTATCATATTTAGCCGTTGAACGAAATTCCTAATCGCTGACATTTACAAATCGAGCTAGTAAACTCAAGTGTTTAATTAAAGTAATACATACACAATATAATTCGTTTTAATTTACAAATTTTACATCGAACAATTACTATACAATACTTATTTTATTTTCATTTTCATCCAACATCGATATTCTTGGTACTTAGGTTTTAATACTTTATGATTACAGAAGATTTAAATCTTCTGTATGTATATATACTAACAGTCGCTGCGGCGTTGTACTGCTTTGATAATTTAAAAAAATCCTAAAAGCCTATCGCAGCGCCACCTATCGTATCCAATTGTGAATCTAAGTGATTCTCGAATCAATTGGAACACGCACACAGAATTTCATCAAAATCGGTCCAGCCGTCTAGGCGGAGTTTAGTGACGTACACGTACAGAAGAAATTTATATATAAAGACATATATATTGTTTAGAACTGTAGAGAATAAAATTTTTTAATCATATCTTGATATCCAGTAGATACGTTCAATACTTATCCTGCCTTTTATTTTAGTAATTATTTGACATTTTTTTTGGCATTTCACATCGATACAAATTAATTGTCAATCGTTTAATGTTCTATCATGTGACATTGGTGACATTGTGTGCGCACAGATGTTGCTGCCATTTAAAAAAAAGTTGAGTTTCCAAAAAAGCATTTCGTTTGTTCTCATAGTGGTAACATTAAAAAAGGTTAAGTTAAAAAGTACATAGTTGTAAAAGCTAGAGAAGGTACTCGATCGTATAAATTAAAGGTGTGTTGAAGTTCCACACCAGTTGTAGTTAAAATAATTAAGAATAAATAGATGTAAATATACTTTTTTTTCTAGGCGCTTACGGAGACATTGCTGATTAAGACAGGTGACCTTAGTTCTGCAGTCCTGTCGGTTTATATTGACTCCTGCAAGAAATTACCAGTAAGTTTCTATTCAAATTTAATTTTGTACACGGTAGAGCCACGCTGATACTATAACTGATTTTAGCATAAATGGGTCCGCTCGTCAGGAGTAGTACCACCCGACCCACAGAAAACAGACGTGAAGTAACAGCGCTTGCATTGTTGCGTTCGGTCAGTGAGAGCGCCGGAGTCTCCCTCTCCCTTCAATGAATATTTATATAAGAAAATAAATACACAGTCATTACTTTATGGAACAAATTTGTAACGATATTTTAATTATGCCATAGATGATTTTTTTTCTCGAACTGACTTCGCTATTGGCCTAGCTGAATCCTATCGTAATTTGTTTTTTTAGGCACATAACTTAGTCAAACCAAATTCTATGTTTTATATCTACCAGGCGTCCCGTAACGGCTTAATTTTTTTCGGTAAATAATTATGTATTGTTTTTTTTTTAAACGAAATTTTTATTGCCTTTTATAGAACGCACGTGCACAGGCACGTCCGGACCCGTACCTCACCGTAACGGTCGGCAAGAAAACTGAAAACAGTGCAGTACAAATGCGAACTGATGACCCTGTCTATGAGATCGGGTATTCTTTCCTAGTACAGAATCCTGAAATTGACGTATTAGACATCAAGGTACGTATATTTTAGTATAAAATTTTAATTCGTGCAATATTATGTTCTAAAGTATTTTCATAAACGTATGCAATATTATTTTGATATATTTGGCATATATTTAAGTACAGATAAATACTCCAAACTCTTTAATAGTTTTCAAATGTAGTGAAAATTATAATTTTCTTTCTCATGTAATACTATTGATTCTTATTCAATTCAATACGTGTTTATCAACGGATGTTTTCTTGTCGGGGACAAATGGATCATGCGGTGTAGTGTGCATGCGTAGGAGAGGAAAAGTAAACTGATAACATTGTTTACAAAGAAATTTTGTAAGCAAGATATATTTTTGGTTTCAATGTTGTTATAGTTTTTCCTCTGTACATATAATTAATTGTAAATATAATTTTATGAGTTTTATACAATTTTTTCAAATTTAATAATTAATTAAACATATCACCCCGTCAACCAATCCACACACTTGTCATATCCGTCGACGCGGATTGGATGAAAACAAAGAAGAGAAAACCAATAAAAGAAGTGGCCAATAAAATATGTTTTTTTGATTATTTTAGTATCCAATAATGTATAAATTAAAAGGTTTAAATGAGTTTGTTAATTTTCAGGTGTTGGATCAAAAGACTGGAAGCTCTCTAGGACAGTTGATATACAGCATATCGACGCTGTTAAAGCAAAAGGATCTGAGTATGATAACGCAGCCGCTAATGCTTCAGAGATCTGGACCGGAGTCCAAAATAATAATGTCGCTACAATTGAGAGTTAGTATTCTTTTGTCTTCAATATTTTTTGCGTTCTACTGCTAGATTTTGCCATACTGTTAAGTTTGGATCAATCCATAAAACCATAAAGCGAACAATTCATACCGTTAAGTATTATTTTAAAATGTAGGCTTTGTTGGCTACAGCTGATTTTTTCTTTATTAACGTGGGAAACCCATTATGAATACACACCGGGGGAAGGAATCGGTTATGTCCGTTTCGCAGGGACGAAGACCCCACCGTGTACCGATCGACCATTTGTTGTAGTGGCAAGAGATCGAACTACGCTAATCACCTTGGCTCTCCAAGGTTGTAAAGAAAACATATCTATGACATTTGTCAATCAAAATTAGTATGTTAATTAAACATTTCTAATTATTTCTTGTTATTTAAATAAAAGATAAGGATTTTTTTATTGATAAATTAAGTAATATTAAAATAAGATTGCATGTATATGCTGCACATAAAAAAAAAATCACGAAAAAATATCCTAAACATTAACTACTTCATCCATATACAAGACTTTTTTACGTTTTTAATTGTGCTCTATCACTTTAATGAACAATAACAGTAATATGACAGTATAAATATGAGAGACAGTACGGAAACTACCTACAAATGCTCGAAGCCGATACACTCATTCAAACATGCGCATCGATGAGAGGTTTCCAATGTTACTCTATGGAGAGCACCGCTAAAACCGCGTAGGGGTTTCGCGATGCGCATGTTCTGTGTGAGTGTACCGGTACGAACGTTTATAGGTAGTTTCCGTACTGTCTTTTATATATACTGTGATAATAATACAGTTACACAACAATATATTTTTTGTTACCAAAAACCGGCTACTTATCCAAAGTCATTATCGGCACATCTCTAAAAATTATCCTTTGCTGTTCGTTCTTTCATACTTCACTGAACACAATCCGACGGTCATGGCGCGTGCTTTAACAAAGCCGCGTAATGGATTCGATATAAATTTTTATGTCTCTAGATAATTAGGTCAAATATTAACCACCTATTTTTTTAAGTAGTGATTTTTTCTGTATGATATCAATAAAAAAAAATTGTTAATATTTTTTTTTAATACCATCGACAAATCAAAGCATTTATAAGTCTCCATTATTATACTTCACACTCCATAAAAAAGTGAATAAACAAATATGAGTCAATGAATTAATTTTTTTATTGAAGTTTTAAGTTTGTACATTGGCGAAGGTATTTTTTTCCAGCTAATCAGTGGTAATGTTTAATTAATTATACATAAATAGGCAGCGACTAAGAACGTCGCCCACTTCTGTTTCTTAGCCCATTTACTTCATTTTTTTATGTTATTATTGGTGAGCTTTAGATCAATAAATAGCATTGGAAAAAGTATTTTCTCTAAGGTCTAAGTTCGGCCATTAGACAAGCATTCGTCACACACAAGAATTCTACAGGTAATAGAAACAAAATAACAATAAACATAACGATATCAATATATAAAACATGTGAAGAAAAACCTTTCTACCTACTCTCAGTATGGTCAAATTAGAACCACTGGATAAACAACAGTCCCAAGGAAATGTTGCATTTTTAGATACTTAAAGAAGCTATAAAAGAAGAAGATATAGTAGAAGAATCACCTGAGTTAACGCCGGCCGAACCCCTCCCCCCTCCGGTGGCATCTTTTCCTGAACCCATAACCACTGAAGCAATCGATGGGAAAGAGCACGAGGTTGTTTCAACAACACCAGGTAACTTGTAACATTAAAGTTCCACCTTAGATGTTGTTTAAACTATTTTTTTTTTATCTTAGATTTATTTAATGTGACTGTAGTCTTAAGATTTCTGCGAAATAATTATAACAAGTGTCTAGGAATAAGTGATAAAATACATTTCAAACATTTTATATAAATATCTGTCTGTTTGAAAACGCATCACTGCTAAAGTAATGTGTTCATGATAAAATCATAAAGCACACCATCGAGAGTTAGTGTTTGTATAATGATAACCCTTAAATGCAATTTTTTTGAATTTATTATTTTTAGAATTACACAAGTTTCTAAAAAAACAAAAAAACATAATTTGTAGGTAGTTATTAATTTTTTAGGTTTTTTTTTTCAAAAAATGAGTGGATTTATGTACTATATTTATTTATATCGTTTTATTACCTCTAGCTACTGTGGCATAAACCCAGAAACAAAATTTTCACTACGGTTGATACCTTAAAGATTGTTTTATTTTTGAGATATTATTTAAGGGTTAAAGTCGGTCTACTTATTAACACTTATTATAATTATAATGACGATGCGACTCAAATAAAATGCGAACAGTTGATAAGTAAGTGGTCTTAATACATGCGGACGATGTTATTAGACACTGTTTTTTATATTAGCTTTCACGCCGACGGAGACGTTAGAAATCTAATAATTCTTGGTATAGATATATGATATTCATTAATATTTTAAATGCCCGGCTCTATTTTAATAGTAATTTATTAAAATTTCATTTGCTAATAAGCTAATTGACTAACGCAAATAATGTCAATAGTTAATAAGTCAATTAGCCTTAGCACTATTTATATTTATTCAACTTTATTATTTATTTTTCAGAGAACGATATAGAACTGAAAAATATAGAAGACGCTCCAAAAGATAACGTTTCAGAAAAATCTCTACCAGTAGAACATATCGAAAAGGAAGTTGGTGAGATCCTATTACTTATCAGAATCAATTTTATACATGTAATATAAATAATTTCTCTGTGGTCTGTAAATGTACTATTTTGACATTAAAGATTGTCATTATGGTAGCGACTTATAATATGATGAATTAAACCTACGCAATGAAAAACAAATAATTGAAATCATAATTAACGCCAAAAGTTAGTATAAATGTTAATTTAAGTTTGTTTGTCACACTTTCACGGCTTAAATAATCAAGCTATCAAATACAATTTGCATACCAATTGTACGGATACCAAGGATATAGGGTACCTGTCTAGAAAAAAAAGGACAGGCCAAATGTAAACTAGCGCGAGAGAAGTCATAAGGAAATACTAGTGGTTTATAAAAGTAAATTGTAAAATCGATTTCGTTATAGATGTTCCTCAGGAGTATCAGGCTCCATCGGGAAGGGATTCACCCAAACTTGTTCACAGAACTTCTTCCCTAACTACGTAAGTGTTCATAACCAGAATAAAGTTACTTCTTTCATGTAAAATATTTGTGACTCTACGTATATTTTTATTTTGATCGTATAGATCAGCCGGAGAAGCTGGTTTGGGTCGAATCCTGCTGAGCCTCCGTTACAGTATGCAAAATCAAACTCTGTATGTGGTTGTACATAAAATAATGTAAGTATTATCATATACTATATAATAAAGATATGATTGTATGATGTTATTAATAAGAGATGTTTTTATTATAGGAATATACCACTTAAAGATCCTACCAATGTGCCTGATCCGTATGTGAAGTTATATTTATTGCCTGGACGCTCCAAGGACTCGAAGCGTAAAACTGTAGTAAGTATAAAACAAGTTATGTAATTTAACTCTCCAACTTCGCATTTTCGTTAAATGTAAATACGTAACTTCGTAAATTATTGATAGTATATAGGCAGTACTGTATTATATATTTCAGCATGCATCTCTGTATGTTTGAGATTTCATCCTTCATTTCGTCTTAAATATATGTTTCTTTCTTACTAATTATTTACATTTACTTAATGAGAATCGTCTCCAAATGGACATAAGAAAAATCAATTTTATTTAGCTATTCCAAGTTAACCAAAGTTATTAATTTTAACGTTTTTAGAAGTTTGTCATTAAAGTTTACACTATATGCGATTATGTTTAGAATTTTGATGTTTTTTAAGCAGTAGGTATTTTTTACAATCAAATGCATACTGCAAATATTTGTCCTAAATACAATAGGTATGGTAAAAGTTTAAGAATTATGGATGAACAAAATGTTTAATTTATATGGTTTGTGTATATTTGATGGTATCATTAGTCATTGTAAAATGGTAATAATTGTTAATTATTTCACTGTTGGATAATTGTTGTTTTTTTTGGCAACCATTACAGTAGAATATTACTGCCATTACCGAGTAAGTAAAGATATTACAAGTTTCTTGAGATCATTTCAATGAAATAACAAGATAGTGGCCGTCTTGTTAGAACTTTCGAGAGAGTTTTTGTGGCGAGTCAGAATCCTTACTATATTATTATAAGCAAACTCTATTACGTAAAACACGTCTAATATTACAAAATATAGAGACAAAGAATACAAGATTATGAATAAAATATAAAAACCACTTCATGACATTCTACGATCGCAGCAAAAACTCAAATTTTGTTGTTTATATTTCGTTGTACAATAATAGATAATGAAAGCAAGAGTATTATTGCGTATGAAAAACAAAACAGATATCGAATAAAAAATTTGCCCAGTTTTGGTATTATGAAAGTTTATAAAATTTTACACTCGCAGTAATAGAAAGCAGGCTCCCTCCTTAGTATAGTAGTTAAAATAAAACATCACACCACGTGTTGATTGTGCTTGATTTAGTTAATGTGTAATTTTAATATATTTTTTAGGTTGTAAAAGATAATTGCATGCCAGAATATGATGAACAATTCGAGTGGGTGATCCCATTAGCTGAACTACATTCGAGGCAAATTGAAGTAACAGTTGCTACACACAAAGGTTTCCTGGGAGGCAGCCCTGTAATAGGACAGGTCACTATGGACTTTTCAATTCAAATTTAAATAATACAATTAATAAAATCACTAAAGTCTAATTTATTTTTTCAATATTCCAGGTTATAATTCATCTCAACCAATACGAGTTACGTGAAGCGAAAACTCTCTGGTTTGACTTACTACCAGAATCTTCGCCTAGAGACTAAGCTGACATTTTGTTACAATTTTTTTTCCTATGTTAAATGTACTTATGAATCTATTTATAACAGTGTTCATACTGCTTTTGTGATCTGATATATCCATGTAACGGAGATCTGAAATACGATTTTATATTAAATTCGCTTTTGTTTAACATATGGGTAGCTAAATGATAACTACTCATAGACTCATTGTCTGTCTAGTATTACGCCTTTATGCTTCTAGAGATCAAATTTACTGCACAAGTAATATTAAAATTTTTTATAAGTTATATAGTACTGCATAAGTTCATACAATATGTTTAGGCACAATATAAACATGTTAATTTTTAATAAAAAAAAGTGTAAAAACAATTTGTTAAGAAAGTGTTTATCCAATCATATTTCATTAACATAATGTTAAAAGTATAATGAATTATATTTACACTTGTTAACAATTTAAATTATTTATTGTTGTACTTTTTTACTCGCTTCATAACACAAATATAATGAATTTCATACTTCCAAAGCATTTATTTAACGTGTATATCTTTTTGTTACATTTGTACTTAAATGTTTTGTCACTTACGAAAAAATAAATATATTTAAAAAATAACATTGGTGTCTTACTTTAAAATCTATACTAATATTATAAAGCTGAAGAGTTTGTTTGTTTGTTTGGTTGAACGCGCTAATCTCAAGAACTACCGGTCCGATTTGAAAGTTTCTTTTAATGTTAGATACCTCATTTATCAAGGATGGCTATAGGCTACATATCATCACGTTAAATCCAATAGGAGCGGAGCACTAATGAAGAATGTATCAAAATCGTGCTATTTTTAGAGCATCCGCTGCGTGTCAGTATTATCTTTGCGTTACCATGGTAACCTGATAACATTCTATAGGATATAATACCAGAGTTTATTTTGTGTTCATGTTCAAACGTTTATTTTACGTTATTTTTAATTCCAATTTATGGATTATACGTTGTACGTTGCTATCACAAACATTTTGAAAGTCTATTTTGTGCTGCTATTCTAAAAGGTTAATAGTAAACTAATAATATTCGTCCATCAAGACAGACGATGGAATTAATCCATTCTGCCAATTCTGAAGTTGTCAATATAGGTAATTCTTATGTATTCTCTACCCAGATTTCTTCTATGTCTAAGTTAATTTAAAGGTATAAGCGCCAAACCTTCAATATAATATTTTGTAAATTTTTATCTTCTTAATTTTTAAGACCGCAGAATACATGCTCCGTGGTATTATTTTTCATTCATTTCACTTATGCACAATAAACGAACCATATTACATAAAACGCCGCCAATTTTACATAGAGTCAAGTAACACAAGATTATTAATAAAATATAAAATCCACTGCATGACAGACTAAAATCCCGCCAAAAACTCCTCAAAAAGTTGATTCTACTTTATTTTTGTTCCCAATATTTGGTTTGTGAATAAATACTTTTTGATGAATACATATATATATCTGCAGTGCTACAAATATATATTTTTTTAATTCTGTCGATGTCTGTTTGTTTATTTGTTCCGGGTAATCTCTGAAACGGCTGGACCTATTTAAACGGTTTTTTTTCTTCGAAATGACTACGCTATTGACATAGCAAGATCTTAAGAGCTTCAACGGGCTACAAGTAATAATTTGAACAGGAATTTTACGGGCAAATAACCAACTAATTAGCTGTTTTATTTTAAGCTAGCGGGTTCAGCAGACGATACCCGCTCTGATAATAAGACAAACTATACGTAAACCGTGCCCAAGAATCATTTTATATATTGGTAAAAACGGCATGAAGATGCGTTTTTGATCTTATCGCAAACAGACATATATACAGACGTGGAACACGACTTTGTTGACACAATGTTGTGATGAACTGTTATCCGTGGATTCGTGTGTGTGAAATTGACCAAAAATATGTTGTTTACTGTAAACATGAGCGTGTGACGTGCATTGTATTGGACTCCAAGAATAAATAGAATTGAAAGTCATATGTTTGTACGTGATTTAAATTATAGCAAGGTATATTAATAACTTAATTATATCGACAATATGGATATATTATATCTATATAATAAAAGATTTATCACATATTGTTCGATAATGTATAGCTTAATATTTACATTACCCATTCGATACACTATTAGTATTCACATATATAATGTACATGTTACCTGTAACTGTAGATGATGTGCGTGTCATACTTACAAATATTTTTGAAAGAGTATTATTGTTATTTACACATCTAATAACAATTTTAAATTTATTTAATATATTCAAAAAACGCGTGCGAAGCCGCGGGTAACAGCTAGTAATTAATATAGCTTTGACCTATCTAGGATCAGAGTCTATAAGAATAATGAAATATAAGTTTTGTAGTGTACTGGAGATTGGAGTTTATGGTTTGGTACGTGTACCGTACCATAATAAAAAAGTGCTGCCAACTAATTTTAAAAAACTTAAACATAAATAAAAGTTCATTATTACACAACGTATTGTTGTCAATCGGCAGTGCTTTGGCGTTAAATTGTGTTACTACTTTCGAATAACGACAGATGTTTGAATTGTAGATATTGAAGGTGTGTATCAAAGTTTTATACGAAGCATTATTTTTTCCTCCACTGGTGTGTATTACACAAAAAAGAAACCATTTCTATTGTTATATTCAAATCATAGACATATAAATTTAATCCTATAACTTGTGATTATAGTTTGTATAACTCTGTAATATTGTAAGTTTTTTTTTCGAAATGAAATCTCTGTTGATGGTCTTCACAGCTTCACCGAACTATTGAGGCAAGCGCTAAAGGCACTCAGCCGATTTGGGATATTTGGGCGACTAACTCAAGGGCACGGCACACCTCGGCTTGGGCTGTCGCCCTGTTTTGTGCAAAAAACGCGACCTATCTGAGATAACCTAAGCTAAGCTATCTAGATGTACGTATATGAGTCATCGACACATGCATGTGTATCAAACATGCGTGCCTCGACAACTCCTATATGTATTTTGTGTTGGAAAAATTCCTCACAACTATATAAGATACGATAGGATAAGGAAAAATAAGGGTAGACTTATTTATCGTTTATTTCTCTGCAAAAGAAAAACAGCGTGCACGTGTGTATACGTGATGTGTGTGATGTTGTAGCAGTGATGTAAGGTTTTGTGTCACTGTATCGCATGAGTAGCGTACTCAAGGGCTCCACGCCGAGGGAACGGACCTAGGCTTGAGCCGCTGCCGAGGGGGGCCTAATCTGGTGTGCGGGAGCGAAATGTGCGGCGGCGTGATCTGTAATATTGTAAGTAAAAATCATTAGCAGGTAAGAAGTTCATTAGTGCTGTCAAGTTAAGAAAAACCGACATCAAACTTTTACCTAAAAAGATCAACGTCGTCATTTTCAAGCTAGAATGTTCGATAACGTAAATATGAAATTATTATTAGAATTAATACGGTAAATTATTGTTTTTTATTTTTGTACGTTTAATGCATTTCCCACAATCTGGTTTGTTACGCCATCGCTACACACCACAATTGCTGACTAAGATTTCTAGTCCCACGATGCGCTAGGTATTTAAAGCATTACGCCATCTCCTCACACAGTCGATGACTAAGAGAGCCGAGTTCCCAGTCTCAAGGCGCTACAGGTGTTCAGAGCAACGAGTCAGTTATTTCCACGGTACAACAGATGTACAAACTTAGTAAAACCTTCGGCGGTCCGACTCCTTCGTTCCCACATAATTCATGTATAAAAAAAACTTGTTTAAACAGTGTTAACCTAGCATCGGTAGCATTCATTATGCTATAAGTTTAGTGTGTGAAAGTAAGCCTAACATCGGCTACACTCTCACAAAGTTAGTCTTAGGCGAGGGCTATCCTAACTTCGGAAGATCTCTAATATTAGTTTTGATTGTAATTTTATTGTTTTTAATAAATTAATTGAAGTAATTTGGTTTTTTTGGATCCTCCGGCTCTGACCTTCGTAACTGGTTTCTTACAATTATCACAAAAGCAAGATGTTTTATTTAGCAGTTGGTATTTATTTGACAAATTCTTCTTTTGTTTGACCCGGTACTCTTGTATCATTTAATGTATATTTTTGACATTGCAAAGTGAACGAGTCGGGCCTGGACAATTTTTCGATATTCTGATCGTATCACACTTCACACATACAAGTTGGAATATGATATCTCGAGAAATATTGTTGAGTAATTTTTCAGTATATAATCCATGAATTTTTGATAGCTATGTCTAAAATATTATATTGGAATAAGGACTTGGGCTTGGAACATTTCGAGCCATCTAGGAATAAGCAGTCTAAGTATATCATCAAGTGCTCGATAGCAGAGTTAGTTTTGAATCAATTTGACGACTAGTTAAGATATCAATTGTATATTTCAACGGAATCAACAATTTGGCGACTGTTGTCTTTCTAGTGTTGAATGGATATTCTATTGGTGGATTTGACCTTCTCACTTTGGAGAAACATTGCTTTTAGTGGCTCCTGGTGGTTTTTTGTAGTGCTTCAGTAGGATTCAGATTCCATATTTTGAAAGTCTTATAACAAGTTTTAACTAAGATTTTCTTTGTTGTTTATTAGTATTTATATTGATACTACTGTTCACAGAAAATTTAATAAGAATCTACTTGTTTAATAGCAAATTTCAAGCTTCATCCATCAGGCGGAATCAAAAACTCAGTGAGTACAGTCATATTTATTGTATACTAGCGGGCCAGGCGGACGTTGTACTGTCATGATAATAAAAAAAACCTTGATAAATTAAATGCTTGAATTATGGTATGCCTCTTGCAAAATACGTAATATTTAATCGATAGTATAGATAATTAGCAGTCCCGGTAGTCATTGCCCCGCCCTGATAATAATAAAATACCTACCTAAATTATACACTTTGTTTAGGTTAATTAGTTAAGGTATTCCTCGTGAATAACTCTTTCTACTGGTGAAAATCACAAGAAAATCCGTTCAGTAGTTTTTGAGTTTATTGCGAGCAGACACAGATGTGGCAAAGGACTTTGTTTTATAATATGTAGTGGTAATGACAATTCTATGTATCAATATCTAATGATACATATAATGTGAACTTTATAATTGACAAGCTACAAAAACAATAGTAGTAACCATTTAATAAATACTATTACCTTTGTTCGTCTTTTAATTTTTTTATTAGAAACGAATAAAATAATAGCTTAAACAGAATCGATGATTTATAAAAGTATATGTTTTTCTTTTAATAACACTTTTATAGAATTTCCTATGGTAAAAACCAAGTTTTATTATACTGTAGCTGACCCATGCAACTTCGTCTGCACCAAATTTGTTATCACTGGTTTCAATTGTATTTTTAAACGCGAAAAAATTTAATAAAAGTGATACCCGATTCCAACCACAACTACCGTTTCCAATTGTGAATCAGTTTGGACTCACTCAAACATATACCAGATTATATGTGATCTTTTTTTAAATAAGCCTAGAACCTGTTCGTAGTATCATCTACCAGGATCAATTAATATAAAAACTAACCTACATAAAACTAAATAAACATCTCTACCACTTACTTTATCATAACTATCTTCAACTTGTATAAACACCTTTTTATAATCCATTGTATTGAAGAAAAATATATGACCACCGTGTCGAAGCTTCAAACATCGCGTTGAAGCGTCAACTGTCACTTGCTTGTAACTATTGTCTAAGAGTTAGAAACTGTTTCGAAAACGAATTTTAAATATATTGGAAATATATTTTTAATTACAAGTACAAGTAGATTAAGATCAAGTAGATTGTTATGCATAATTTCTGTACCACTCACAACATAGCCCCAACAGCCTTTGGTAATTTATCTATGTTGATATGTTTCTATTTTAGATTATTCTACGTTGTTACACTGAATATCCCGCACACCAGATTAACCCCCGTCGGCAGCGGCTCAAGCCTAGATCCGTGGAGTCTTTGAGTACCTTGCGCGCACGATACAGTGACACAAGATCTTAACATCACTGCGACAACATTACACATATCACCCCCACACACGTAGACGCACACATGCTATATACATGTTAGCTCAGATAGGTCGTGAATTGCACATACCAGGCAACAGCCTAAGGCGAGGTGTGCCATGCACCCTTGAGCTATTTGTCTAATAAAATGGGCCGAGTGCCCTAAGCGCTCGCCTTAGTAGTCCGGTGAAGCTGTTAATACTTTGCTGGATCAATAGCGTAGTCAGTTCGGGAAAAAAAATGCACTGAGTATTTGGCAAAAAAAATTATAACGTGTATTTGTCACACTTGATATTGGCGAAATTACCTAGATAAGTAGAAGCCCTACCGTAATCATAACATAAATAACAGTGCTTGCATTGTAGTGTTTCGTTCGGTCAGTGAGAGCGCCGGAGGCCCACCTCTCTTCCCCTTTCCTCCTTTTACTTCCCTTACCCTCCCCCTCCCAAATATACAGGTTGGCAACGCACTTGCGACACCCCTGGTATTGCTAGTGTCTATAGACGGTGGTGATCACTTAACATCACATGACTCACCTGTTCGTTTTCTTCCTATACAAAAAATATATATTGATATATTAAAGAAACAGCTATTCTAAAATACTTGTTCTTCTATCGTTGCCGGCTCTTGTACTAAGGTGTCGTAAAAAAGTCTAGTTACGTTAACTACAAATTTTTGTTTTTCGTTATCCTGGAGAACCCGTTGCGTTTTATGGGACAAAAAGTATCCTGGATGTAGCTTTATAATATTAGTTATCACGGTGTCAAACTTCGTTAAAATTGGTTCAGTACTTTCAGAGTAATAAAGGTTTAGATTATAGACTTTAATCCTTTATCCTGGAGAACCCTTTGCGTTTTATGGAACAAAAAGTATCTTAGATGTAATCTCGTAATATTAGTTAACACTATGTCAAGTTTCGTTAAGATTGATTCAGTACTTTCAGAGTGATGCGTGTTCATAGGGACGGACAGACAGACAGACAAAAATTGTAAAAAGATTATTATTGGCTTCTATATCGATAACTTAGTCTACCCTGATTAAAATTTTCAAAAAATATTTAATGTACAGATTTCGACTTGGCAGTTTTATTATAGTATAGATGGTAGTTTTATTATAGTATAGATATACCTTTTAAATATGAAATTAATGGTGGTCTATTAAAAAATCATATGTTTAAAAAAATATTTAATTAATATACAATATTGGTAGAGAACTATTCTCATTAACATATGGAAAACAAAATTGTGACAAATGTTTTCCAGCAAATGTTAAAATTTGTTGTAAGAAAGTCATTTAAAATAAGGAATGAGGACTATAATTTCAGCACATAGTTCCAAAGAGCAAATATAATATAAAAATTCAAGGTATTTCAATATTAGAACTCACAATAATAAAGAAACAATAAATATGTATTTTGATTACACAATAGTAGCATATTTCATCATAATATTTTTTTAACATTACAAATTTCTAAGTTAATCTTTACTTTGAAAAACTATGTACATTTTAATCATAAACCTTCATCTCATTTTATAATAGTCCCTCATGTGGTCTAGTTTCACACCTATTTATAATTTGTCAATATATTAACCAAGTTTACATCAACGCTCCAAAGTATTCGTTGTTATTTTCTGTGCAATTATTTTTCCATAACCACCGCGGCCTCCATCATAATCAGTTCTATATTCATCACGAACCTGAAAAATATGTTCACATATCAATCAAGTTACATAAATTAAATTATATACATATGAAACAAAATATGACATAATAATTAATTTAAAATTGTATTTCCGAACAGATTATGCATACAGTGTGACTGTGTATCGAGAGATAATTAGGTCAAATATTAAATACCTATTTTGTAATTGATTTAGAATGTGAATCAAATAGTAATTATCTTATATAAGTATTGCAAGTCTTTAACTAGTCACATATCAGTGTACATATTTATTTCATAAATTCTACTATAAATGATACTGTTTTAAAGTTGTATGAATATGTTTCGTTCATTTAATAGCAGGTAACCTAAAACGGATACTAGCATCTTACTACACAGTTCTAATGTCTAGTAGAGTACACTACTTTTGTAATATGTTCTTGATGATAACATAAATTGATGTACTACTATTTATACTTGTTTGTAAATCAAAAACTATATTTCTTTTTAATAACCATTATGACATTGTGTACCTAGATAAACAAATAACATCTTTAAGACCATAAGATTGAATTTATATAGATATCATTTCACTTTTTTTTTTTCGAACTGACTACACTATTGACCTAGCAAGGTCTTAACAGCTTCACCAGACTACTAATTATGAGCTCTTGTGGCACTCAGTCGATTTTATTGTGTACTTGGGCTGTGGCTTGATATTTCACATTTATCACAGTCTCCTATAAAGCTAGCTGTTTCATAGCAATGTACTTAAAAAAGAATTAGCAATATTAAAAACAAACATACCTGTCCACCAGTCTTGCCACGTCCATATTGTCGGCCCTCAATAAAGCCTGCATCCCAATCACACCTAATAATTCTATCATCAAGTCTAGTTCCATTTATATACCTAAAAGAGATTTTAACGATTATAAAAAAACTCACTAAACTGTTCTCAAAGGATTTCATTGATCTTTATAGTAACAGAAAATGGATCCAAATTTTCAATTTTAGGCACACTAATTGACAGCCAGAGAAATTTTTTATTTACATATTCGAATATATTCATTGGACCGAAAGTATTCAACAAATATACATACCTCATGCAATTTTCAGCATCTAATCGTGTGTAGTAT
>JACEII010000013.1:1159863-1173393 GCA_014332785.1 Antheraea mylitta | reverse complement strand
AATATACATACCTCATGCAATTTTCAGCATCTAATCGTGTGTAGTATTCTAGAAAGCAGAAACCGCATGGAGTTTTCTTATACTTATCTAAACCCATCACAACTCTTCGTATATCGCCACAACGTGAAAATAGTTCGTATATTTGTTCCTCTGTAGTATAAAAAGACAAATTGCCAACGTATAGTGTAGACGAAGCTTTCAACAATTTTTCTTGCTCACTTCTAGAACCCTGGGAAAATATAAAAATGTTTATTATACGAAAATATATAGAATTCAATAAACAGCTTCAAAAATACCTTAAAGTGCTGATCTCGGTAAGAACTAATTTCTATAGCTGAATTCATAGAATCGTAGCTTCGCTTCATCTTGCAATTGGATAAAAGTTTGCAGTGTCACAATCAGATATGAATGTGAATATCTATGTACAAAAATGTTATTGATGTTTATTGTGTGTCAAAAAATATCATACAGATAGGACATTTATTATACACAAACGAATTCAACGAGTAACCACATCACAATCGTTGACAAACCTGGACAATCTTTCAAGCAATTTTACAGAACAATAGTTTTGGACAAAATGCACATAGATAATTCTATACAATAGGGATGTGACTTCATATCGCTTAATCAATGTTTAGAGCTGGAAAAGTTATTTAAACAACGAAATGATTCAATTAATGAATCTCTAATACTTTAAAATCGTGGTTAAATTTTTCAATTTAGATTTAAAAAAACAATAAAATTATTTACCGTTAGTTCGATGTACCCAAACATGAGACATTTTTTTTCATTTAATTAATACCATAGCTGCATAACCACATTTCCCTTCATTTGTCCGTAACAAATGAAAGGATTGTTTACTTAGAAAACAACTAATGTTTCAGTTTTAAATTTAAATATAGAGATTTTTTAATTACCTTTAGGCTTCTATTTTAGGCCTCCGAACCTACATTTTTAATGTGAAATTAAAATGAAAGTTAGAAAAATTATAAATTAAAATTATTGGCGTGGCTACGACGTGACGCGAGGATGCCATGCGCAAGCGACTGTGCACAATTTCTCTTGCCGCACTGAGCTCGAATACCTATAGCGTAAATTGAGACTTCGAGAATCGTTCGATTCGAACAATTTCGATGATTCACATCTGCCAGCTGTGCCTTTACGGCTCATTTTTTTATAATAAGGAAAATGAGCATCTTTAAAGATTGAAAAGATTTACAGATCAGTATTGTAACAGGTTTATTATGGTATAACAGACACAAATAAAAAATTATATAAATTATCATTTTTATAAATACCTTCTTTCTATTTTTAGTGTCGTTTTTTCTACAAACGTAGAATAAGGCGAAAGATAAAAGTTTTGAAAAGATTTTTATCTTGTTACGCCAAAGAAGTATAACTTCTAACGTGTGTACGTAACTACACACACACTCTTTTTTTTAATATTATTTCTTTGACTTTACTTACGATATGAAAAGAGTTGGTTCGAAACAATGATAGTCAACATTGTCTATAACATGTTTGCTTTATGTTAAGTGCGTTGTATCTTACTGCAAATAACAAAATAGATATATTTTATATATACAGAAAATGTTGAAAATTATAAATTACATAATGTTCAACTTTATATATCTTCATTGGCAAAAAGATGTTAAATTTAATATATCTCTTCACTCTTTTGTTTTACAAAATTACATGAGATTATAAACATTTTATAAAGATTTAGTTATAAAGATAATGAAACATTGATTACTATGATATATTTTTTTATTAATACAAACTAAGATTAATAATCATATGAATAGATAAAGCTACATGATCTTCTAGGCCTCTATTTATACGGTGAATTTAATTCGCATTGATTGAAAAATCAATATATTTAGAATATATGGACCGTTTATTTTGAAAATGGTGTAAGTCCATTTTTGAGAAAAATGAGCTATCACGTAATTCCTGCTTAATTTAATGTAATTTTTTTATATACTAGCTGACCCGTGCAACTTCGTTTGCACCAAATTGGTTATCACGCGAAAAAATTGTTTCTTTTTTTTATCGTAGCACGGCAAAATGCCTGCACTATGCCTGATGGTAAGCACAGTACAATCCAAAAACAATAGCGACCTCCGAGTGACACACTATCCATCGCTGGTCGCCACTTGATGATGCCGGCCTACAAAAAGCTGGATATGCACAGGCTGATCCCGAAACGCGACGCGCAGAAGCGAATCACTATTACGGATTTTTTCATCATGTACATGGTGGTTGTGACCCAGTCAGGCTGTAAAGCCCTACCACCCCGCAAATAAAACTGATAACCGATTGCAGCCACATCTACCGTTTCCAATTGTGAATCCAAACTATCCACGGATTCACTTAAACATATACCCAGATTACATGTATTCATTTTTTAAATAAACCTAGTACCCATTCGTAGCGTCATCTACCAGGATCAATTAAAATAAAAACTAACCTACATAAAACTGAATAAACATCTCTACCACTTACTTTATCATAACTATCTTCGACTTGTATTAAAACCTTTTTATACTCCTTTGTATTAAAGAAAAATATATGAACACCGTATCGAAGCGTCAAACATCCCGCCGAAAACGTCAAATGTCACTTGCTTGAAACTATTGTCTAAGAGTTATAAACTGTTTCAAAAACGTATTTGAAATATATTTCCAATACATTTTTATAAATAATCTCTGTACCACTCACAACATAGTACCTATCACCTTCAAACCAAGCCAGTTTTATACATCAGGTTCAATCCCTCGGTAGGGATCCCTTGAGTGCGTTGCTTGCGCGATACGGTGACACACAAATATACATCACTGCTACAACACTACACGATCACCCCCACACACGTGAAACACATGAAACACTGAATGATGATGAATGAAACATGTTACACATGAAAGTGGAAGGGTTTACTTTTTTCCTTATCGAACTAAAAAACTCTCAATTTTCCCATAATAAATATATGCAGGAGTTGTTAAGGCGTGTATGCTTGGTATACATATACGTTTCAACAACTCATACATATATGAATAGTTAGCTAGATTAGTTAAGATAGGTCGCGATTTTGCATGCAACAGGCAACAGCCAAGCCGAGGTGTGCCGTGTACCCTTGAACTGGTTGCCAAAATAAAATCGGCTGAGTGCCTTAAGCGCTCGTTTTAGTAGTCCGGTAACTTATATACGTATATAAGTTATTGAAACACGCATGTGTACCAAGCATGCGTGCCTCAACAACTTCTATATGTATTTTGTGTAGGAAAAAATCCTCTAAACTATGTAGGATAGGATAACGAAAAATAAGGGTAGAACTCTTGTGTCACTGTATCGCGTGAGCAGCGTACTCAAGGGCTCCACGCCCAGGGAACAGATCTAGGCTTGAGCCGTTGCCGAGAAGGGCCTAATTTGGTGTACGGGAGCGAAATTTAGTCCGAGACCACGGCGGCGTGATCTGCGGTTATGCGGGCGTGGGTGAGAACATGCTCTGTTTGAAGAGACAGGCTGGTACTGATCGTTCGCTGACGTGATTGAATCAGGAGGGTCGGTAAAAATGTGTTGCGGTCGTCTTCTATACTGCGCAGCGTTGGGTACGGGTTCATCGTTCGCGGCGGATACCACTAACGGGCTGGGATGATTCGCGGCTTTTTCGAAATAACTACCTGTAAGTGATTTTATATACGCTCAGACAGAAAGCATCTCCAGGTCCTGTGGAGATCCTTATTCCGGACGTACCATGGGGCACCGGTGATTTTACGTAGGGCTCAGTTCTGGAGAACCTGCAACTTTTGAATACGATTTTGCGCATGTGCAAAGACCGAACAACTGTACGTCATAATCGGACGGATGCAAGTTTTGTATAAAGTGAGTTTGTCTGGGGGATATTTTACTCTTATGACAAAGCAAATGATAGAAACGACCTAAGACCATACGGCTTTGTTTCGCACTCTTTCTGTGTGTGAATCGAAATTTAAGTGTTTATCTAAAGTAACACCAAGATATTTCACCTCGTCGGCCCAAGGTATTTCGGCTTTGTATAGCCTGATGGTCGACGACGCATATATTTGAGATGGCGTCAATCCCAAGTCATACGTTTACGTTTATCGTTGTATATGGTGGTCAATAATGTTTAATAATATGAAATTGGTTCTTTGCTATGAAAAAAAAAATGATTTGAAATTTATTATTGGAACGAAGTTCCTTACGGCAGGCTTGGAGGAGATAGAGATTTTGCTGCGCGACCGAACTGAAAAAAATGTGATAGTAAAACTGTAACGAAAGTGCATGGAATAAAACAGTTAAATGAGACGTGCGCAGGCGCGACAGTCGTATACATAAGCGAGTAGTGTATAATATCTTTCTCTTTCTCCTTTTTTGTAATTATTTCTATTTCTATGTAATTTTATGTTGTCAAACAAAAATAAAGAGACATATTTTGTTATTTTAATTGATAATTTGAATTACGATTACATAAAATTGAGCACGATTTTTTTTTCCAAATAGTGTCGATTCTACATTAGCCGAAAGAATTTCGTTCCTACCTGGTGTCCCACGACACCACATTCTTTTTTTTATTTATAAAATATATCAGCGGGTATATATATGATTGTTTATAAAAAATGTGTCTGAATGTTTAATTGCGTTTAAAAGTTACTGAAAAAAATGTTCCTAAACTTATTATTGATTAATCATAAATCAAAATGCCTATTAAAAATATAACGTTAACCCGCTACCAAGTGTCCTAAATTCTGTCTATTGATATATTGATAATTTCTGTAGGTGGTAGAGCCACGCTGAAGCTATTACTGGTTTCAGCATGAATGGGTCGGCTCGTTCGGGCTAATACTGCCAGAATACTTACAGAAAACCGACGTCAAATAACACTGCTTGCATTGTAATGTTTCGTTCGGTCAGTGAGAGTGCCGGAGGTTCCCTTACACTCCCTCATATACAGGTTGGAAACGCACTTACAAATCCCCTGGTGTTGCTAGTGTCTATAGACGGTGGTGGTCGCTAAACATCACGTGACCCACCTGTTCGTTTACCTCTTATGATATAAAAAAAAATATATTGATGTATTAAAGAACCAGGTATTCTAAAATTCTTGTTCTTTTAACGTTGCCGGCTCTTGTACTAAGGTGTCGCAAAAAAGTCTAGTTACGTTAACTGCAAATTTTTGTTTTTCGTTATTCTGGAGAACTCATTGCGTTTTATGGGGCAAAGAGTATCCTGGATGTAGTCTTCTAGTATTAGTTATTACCGTGTCAAATTTCGTTAAAATTGGTTCAGTACTTTCAGAGTAATTCGGGTTTATATTCTAGACTTTAATCCTTTATCCTGGAGAACCCTTTGCGTTTTATGAGACAAAAAGTATATTTGATGTAATCTCGTAATATTAGTTATCACTATGTCAAGTTTCATCAAGATTGGTTCAGTACTTTCAGAGTGATGCGTGTGCATAGGGACAGACAGACAGACAGACAGACAGACAGACAGACAAAAATTGTAAAAAGATTATTTTTGGCTTCTATATCGATAACATAGTCTACCCTGATTAAAATTTTCAAAAAATATTTAATGTACAGATTTCGACTTGTTACAGTTTTATTATAGTATAGATAGATAGAAGATAACTAGTCCATGTTTAATTTCTCAAAAAAATCCCATGTTTTGTACAACTTAAAATTGGTCGGTAAATGAAATTGCATAATCATCGATTATGAAAGTGGTGTAAGTCCAATTGACAGAGGTAGGTGGTATAGCAGATGGATACCGATCAGTGTTTTGTTATTTTTCATTTATTTTATACTAGCTGTGTCCCGCGGTTTCACCCGTGGACGATTAGCATTGTTTCCTTACCGTGTTTCCACTACTCGTAACTCTCGGGGCATTCATACCTTCCGAACGATGCAGATTTTGGCATCATAGAAATGGCCTTGAGAAAAATGAATTTTGTGTACATACCACAAGATTACTATAATGTAATAGCGCAATGTAGAAAACAAGATAAATTCATTTTATATGAAATGAAACGGGAGAATTTCATTTCAACAAAAAATCTACAAAATGAAATAAAAAAAATACTAATGGCGAACAGGTCAGTTGGTTGCAAATATGTTGGTTGAGGTTCCTCAAAATTGCACCATATACCATTTTTTATAAAACAACGATAACGGACGCAGAATTTAAAATTATCAATTTGTTACCTCTACGTCCTGGAAGATCGTTAAAATTTAAAAAAGTCGCCCTGGAGCCTTTGTACCAAAATGCCAGACCTATTAGGTACGAAAAATATAAAGACATGAAGCAGTTACTACCCTATATACCTCCGGCGCATCATGCATATTTTGAAACACTACCACATGCAGAGAATAAGTAAATTCTTGTAATCAGTATCTTGTAATGACAATGTAATTGCCGTCTAAAATAAAAGTTTATGTGTGTTATGCGTATTTGTAAACAAAATTATATTAAAATGAAGTATATTTTAAGCGATATTTGATTTTTCAAAACTGAAATTAAACGATTTTTACAATTGTCTAATTTTGAAAGTGGTATAAGTCTATTTACATCACATACATATGAGTTATCGTAGTCTAATTAGCCAAAAACAATTTTATATAAATAAATTAAATGTTGATAAAACAATAGAAACAATGCCAGACCTCATATGATTTGCCTGTATTATTAAATCAACAAATATAGTAACCTTTAATTTTCTCGAAACAAAAGAAAATGGACTTACACCACTTTCAAAATAAACGGTCCATACAGTTATGTATTTGACTATTCAATTTCGACACAATATATCAGTGTATTTTATTTGATATAACGAAAATTGAACATTTACTCAACGAAGTCACTCAGACTTACTGTTTTACTTGCAGAAACAAAGCACCTTATGAAATAATGTTAGTAAAGGTATGGAAGATAAATAAATGTCTAAAAATAGATTTCATCGAGTATTGGTATTCTATCAATAGTCTTATTCCGTACTTCGTTTGCGTTGCCTGCGTCACACTTCCGCGATTTATGTATTGTCGTAAATAAATACTTGTTAATTCTAATGATAGTTAAGTTTAAATGAAAAGTGTACATCAATATACATTTTATCAATAAATTTGATATATCTACACAACATACTTAATTTTGATATTTAAACGAGTTCATGCAATTGTTCCTTAAATAAGAAATGACCATTTAAAAATACATTTTTGTTATTTAGCTGTTTTTTTTATTACTTATGCAAAATATGGATTCTAAGCTGTTCATCTACTATTGCTATAGAACTGATTTCTAGTATATAATTAATCGCAGAGAGGCTGGCAATCACGGGATATATTTTATACAACTGCTAGATTAAACTTATTATTATACTCTTTGGTCTACCGTTTAGGGGTACTTTGTGATGGCGACTGGCAACATATATGTATTATCTATGACTGGCAGCATTGAGTTTCGATAAACGAGTGTTCCGTACTATTGCCTTTTTAGCGATTTTGTCGCTAGACCTAGAGGATTTTGGACATGTTTAACGACTTTTTTTCAATCTAGCGACATAAAAAAATTAGCGACTAATTGAATATTGAAAATATTTAAGTATTTTGTTACTAATTTAATTGTAATTTCTGGTAACAACCTGAATTTCTGACGATTTTGTGGAATTTCCCTATCAGAATGATGTTCGATCTCGGGGTCGACCAGAATGAAAACAGCAAGAAGAGTTATAACGTGACTAAAAGTTGTTATAACTAATCCAACTAAAGCCTTTTGCTCATTTTATCATAGTGAAATATTCGCCATATAGTATTTTCACCATAGGAGGATTTTTTATATTATGTATTTTTCGAAATCTAGCGACTTTTTAAATGACGTCTGGAGATTTTTTTATTTCTTAAACGACAACACTGTTGTTTCCGTTTTGAGTTTTAAAGTTTCATAAACTACTCGCTTGTTTAGTTATTAGCATAGATAAGAATAGTATACTGAAGAGTTATTACTTATTAGTGCCTTTAATTACATTTGCAGTAATTTGTGGCTTACTTCATTCTTTTTTCTTTATTTTCGTTGTAGCAGTTGAGCTGTTATCATTATGACTTCGTCTACTAATTCTGATACTTTGGACGAGGAAGTGAAGGAACTTTTGCGAAATTATAAGTTTAAAAAAGCCTCTGGATACGAGCCATGCACGCAAGATAACTTTAAAGAATGTCTCATTGGACTAAGCGAGGTTGATTTATACACTCTTTATTTTCATTATCATCTTTTGTCACGTTAGGAAACTTTCGTATTTTTACAACGAATTATAATATCAGAAAAACATTGACCGAAATTTCGAGTTTTATATTATATATAATATAATATATAATAATATTATAAAGAGGTAAAGTTTGTGACGTTGTGAATTGTGACGTTCTAGGGGGTAATCTCAGGAACTACCGCTCCGATTTGAAAAATTCTTTCATTATTATACAGCTCATTTATCGAGGATGGTTATAGGCTATATATCATCACGCTAAGACCAATAGGAGCGGAGCAACAATGAAGAATGTTTAAAAATCGGGGTGATTTTCCTCTTCGAGAGCTTTCCCTGCATATTAATTAGCCCATACTAACTATGTCCACGAGAACGAAGTCGCGGGCAGAGGCTAGTATTATATATAATAAGACGACTATTCAAACTTACATGGTATATCAACTATGTTACACATATTTTGTCTGATGATTTTAGAACAACCTTTTGTAAGTTCAATGATCTGAACACATATAAGAAAGTACCTTTTTTTTCAGGAATTTGGATTATTGAATATAAATTTTATTTTTAATCCATACATAGATATTAAAAATAACACATTAACTACAAGAGCCCTCATAATGTTTATTAATGCAGTGTACACAATGCTTCATTATCATAAAAATGTCACAGAGAAGGCAGACAAATTAATGGAGCAGAACTACATCCTTGAACAGAACAATAAACAGTTGAATGTGAGCTAATCATATTCTATATAATGTTCTATGCATGATGTTCCTATGAACATATCAAATTCATCACTATCAGTAAAATATAACAATTTATGACATTACTCCTTGTTTTTTTTGCATTTTTTAATTTTTATGTTTAATCTGTTCTCTATACAAATTTAGTTACAATTTATATACTTTTGAAAACATAATGTAAAATTGCATGTGTTTAAAAAATTACCACTAATGATTCTTTAATAATTAAACCATGAGTGTATATAACATTTGGTATATTATAGTATTGATGTATAGTTGAAAATTTTGAAGTTACTGTAACACAAGAATAGCAATCATTGTGTGATGTATGTGCATATAAATAATTAATTATTTATTTTTAGGGTTTAGTGACAAAGTTAAAGGATAAAATAAATTTAGAGAAAAATGAATCCAAGGCATGTGTTGCTTCAGCGCAAAGAATATCTGACCATTCTGATATAATGATGAAAACATTAACAATCACTAAAGCTAAACTCGTACAGTTGACCAAACATAAAGAAGCAAATGAGAGAAGCCTTCACAATGAAGTGACAAGGCTTAAGTTAGACAATGAAAAATTAAGGGACAGACTCAGAAGTAAAGGTAATATAGAGCTTATTTTAATTACATTTTGAAAATTCTTTAGGTGTCATCAAGTTGATAATAGAAAACTTTGGATAACCAATAAAAATAAACCATAAACCAGTTAAATATTATGACAACAGTAACAAGAACGTGTATATTTAACCTTATAGGTAAAAACAGAAATCAGTACATGATAAAGTTATTTTTCACCTCTATCACAATATAATATATATAAGGCCATTCAAGTGTAATGTAAGCACTAAAAGTGGGAGTATTTGATTTCCATTTTTTATGACAAACAATGGAGATATCTGGATGTGTAGGTCTGATATGTGAGGCGTCCAGTCTTATCCACCATTGCACAAGTAGCAAGCCACTATAAGTTAATTCCTCTATATAATATAAATGCCTTATTCCTATACTTGTTAACTGCTGCCCATGAATCAATAAGGAAACGAAACCAAGTTTCGAAATACTTATATAAATGTGTCTATTATCATTATTATTATTTATTTATTTTTGCTGACCAGTCAGATGTGACAGCAATTCTGGTTATGTTTTTGAAGTACCCCTATCTTTTATAGTATACAACATGTTCCAAAATTCAAAGATATGTGAGCACCAATAGGTGAACCTACTTATGAATACTCAAGAAAAAAAAAATCGAAAAAAGTGAAATCCTTAAAAAATGTATACAATGGGTTTACATTGTACTTATATTTTTAAGTACCATTGCTACAATTTTACAGATATTTCTGTGTTTTTTTTGTATTCGCAAAACTACTCACATACTAGTGCCCATCACAACCATTAAGCTCCCTGAAAGCCTTTACACAAAAATTAAACAAATGTATGTTTTTTTCTTAAATTATGTAAGAATTTGATTTTTAGTTGACATCCACTAATTGCGGTGAATAAAAAGTATTTCAATTATTATAGTAAATATTATTAAAAATGTAAATTTAAGAAAATTAAAAAGGTATTTTTTTATATACAAATGATGTATATAATAATGTTTATTATAGGAGCAATTCCATGTACAGAGACATGTGATACATCCCTATCACAACTAAAAGAAAGAATGAAGAAACAACAAGCCACAATAACAACACTGCAGAAAGTAAATCAAGATTTATTACATGAATTGATAAATCTTAAAGAAGACATCTTACTTGGAGGACTTGATCATTCAAATCTTAATGACAAAAAATAACTTGTTATATAATTTTCTTTTGCATTTTTGTATGTAAATTAAAGACTTTAGTTTTCCATTCTTCAACTAAGAAAATATTATCACATTTTTTAATGTTCTTGAAATAATTGTTAAAATATTTTAATCAATAATAACATGGCAAGTGCTTAAGAAAATACTATCACATTTATCAATGTGCTTGAAATAATTGTTAAAATATTTTAAATAATAATAATGTGGCAAGTGCTTAAGAAAATACTATCACATTTATAAATGTGCTTGAAATAATTGTTAAAATATTTTAAATAGTAATAATGTGGCAAGTGCTTAAGAAAATACTATCACATTATTCAATGTGCTTGAAATAAGTTTTAAAATATTTTAACCAATAATAAAATGGCAAGTGCTTAAGTAAAAAACTATCACATTTGTCAATGTGCTTGAAATAATTGTTAAAATAATTTAACCAATAATAACATGGCAAGTGCTTAATTTTGAAGTTATATTTGAAGGTAAAATTTAGCTCCTTTTTCTGAGTATTACAATAAATTAAGTTTTATAACAAAATGTGTCTAATTTTAGTCAAATATTTGTTAATTTTATACTGACTGTTAATAATTATAATGTGATAAATATTGTGATGACTTATTCAGTATTATTAGGAAGTTAATACTACTATAATAATGAGAAAGAACAATAACTTGTTAACTAATTAGTAACCATTAAGTTAATATGTGAAATAATAATATAAGTACTGCTAATACTAGAAACCATATGTCTTTGTTATTTTCTTACACGTTTTTATATAGACATCTTATTGAGTTATCAAAGTAACGTTGTACATGTGATCAATATATATTTTTTTTATGTCATAGCAGGCAAACCAGGGGAGTCGCAGGTGCGTTGTCAGCTTGTGTTTGGGGAAGGGTAAGGGTATAAGCGGGAGATGGGGCGCTTAGGAGAGGAGAGGTAGGCCTCCGGCACTCTCACTGACCGAACGCAAAGCAACAATGCAGACACTGTTACTTCACGTTGATTTTGTGAGAGGGTAGTACTACCCCGGGTGATTCGACTCATTCATGCTGAAACCAGCCAAAGCTTCAGTGTGGCTCTACCACCTACAAAAAATAAATAAAAAATGCCTGGATTGATAAGTTAATCAATGAATGTTGAAATTAGCTCCCCTTAGAATTGTTTTAGTACTTGCTTTAATAAATCAGAGAATGTTAATATATACACTTATAACAAAGTCATTTTGAACATACATTTTTTACTAACTTTAAGAATAATAAACAGTATTTTTCTATATATCGTTTTTTATTTGATCATTACTATATTACACATGCATATTTTTTAAAATAACCTAATTTAGATTACCCTATTTCTTGACATCGTTCAGACAATATGTAATAAGTTTTCAGGCAAATCTGTAATATGTTTAGTATGATATTGTAGACACTAATATAATATCATAAACTTCCCACTTGATTAGACTTATTCAATCGAAAACATTAGATGGCTAAATTGTCTTTCATTCTGGTATTAATATAACGCTGAAACCTTGCGTATACGTCTTAAGTGTTTGCGACCATAGATTATCATGAATGTAAAAGGGACAAAGAAGTAGTCCGGTGAAGCTGTAAAGGCCTACAAGGCCAATAGCGTTTGCTTGCGCGATACGGTGACACACAAATATAAATCACTGCTACAACACTACACGATCACCCCCACACACGTGCACGCCTACACGCTTACACATGAAAGTGGAAGGGTTTACATTTTTTCCCTTATCGAACTGAAAAACTCAATTTTCCGATAATAAATATATGGAGGAGTTGTTGAGGCGTGTATGCTTGGTACACATATACGTTTCAAGAACTCATACATATATGAATAGTTACCTAGGTTAACTAAGATAAATCGCGATTTTGCATGCAACAGGCAACAGCCAAGCCGAGGTGTGCCGTGCACCCTTGAGATGGTTGCCAAGATAAAATCGGCTGAGTGCCTAAGCGCTCGCCTTAGTAGTCCGGTGAAGCTGTTAAGACCTTGCTGGGTCAATAGCGTAGTCATTTCGAAAAAAAAGCCAATAGCGTATACAGTTCGAGAAAAAAATGGCGACAAAGAAAATATCTATTACCCTAAACAGTCGTATTCTTGACGATAAGGGACAAAATAACGAAAAAAAATGTATTCTACAATAGAGTTGCGTTGTGCATTACAATTAAGAAAATACTTTCTGTAATTCTGTCAGAAACCGTCGCTCCGTATTCCCACTAAGAAACACTACATTTTTTTTATTGTCAGAGAAACTAGATTTTGTAGAAAGTATTCTAAAATAACTATTTAAAGTGATAGAATAACAGTGGAAACCGTATAGCACTACGTGTGCTAATAATTTGAGTACTAACTAGCCCCTGCCCGCCACTTCGTCCGCATAGTATCAAGACAAAAAAACACCCCGATTTTGAAACATTTTTTATCGTTGCTCCGCTCCTATTGGCCTTATCGTGATGATATATAGTCTTCCTCGATAAATGAGCTACATTACACTGAAATAATGTTTTAAATCGGACCAGTATTTCCTGAGATTACCCCCTACAACGTTACAAAATCACAAACTACCTCTTTATAATATAGAAATATAGATAATCATAGTCAGTTGCAGTATATTTAGGAAAAGTTAAGTGTCGTTAATTTATGAACTAATTTAATGCTATCTAATTTAATTT
>JACEII010000013.1:1109876-1159463 GCA_014332785.1 Antheraea mylitta | reverse complement strand
TGGACTTTGGCGTGGATTTTCTTATTTTTGACTTGGCTTCGTTTTTTGGACTGTTTTCTTGTTGTTTGTTTGGATTTGGCGTGTCTGTCGGACTTTGAGTTACTGCCTCTTGGTCACTGTGTGACCTTTTGGTCACCAGTGTACCATGAGTGCGAAAAGGAGTTGTAAAACCAGGCTTAGGAGTGTTAGCGGGATGGGGAAGATTGTCGACTCCTCTGACACAGAGGTGGAGGACGGGGCGGCTCCAAAAGTGAGTACGCGCGGCAGGGGGTCTGCGCGGATGCGCGGGAGTGGTCGGGGGGGTAATGGGGGAGGCCGACGGGTCATTTGACCGGGCCTTGGCTGGTGGCGTGACTAATGTGGAGTCGGTTCCCGGCTCTGCCGCTAGCTCCGCAGTGGTTTCGGTTGCCGGCTCAGCTGCTGGCTCAGCTGCTGGCTCTTTGCCTAGTTCCGAGGTGGAGTCAGAGGGGGTAGACGTGGACGTCTTAGACGCCCAGAGGTTGAAGGCGCTCGCTGGCTCGCAGATCACACGTATCTACGAGACAGTGAGAAAGTCGAAAAACCTGGCGGGCCCTTGCAGGGGGGCGTTTAAAGCCGCTGCCAGGACCCTACAGGAGGTCATCGAATCGCTGGTGGAGCGAACTGAGGGGGATGAGAATAAGAAGCTGCAAAGGGAGGTAAAGAACCTCCGCCGACAGGTTGACGACCTGAATGCGGAGGTCTCAGCGTGGCGGAAGGAGGCAAACGCTAAGAGGCAGATGCCTCCGCCTCCTCCCCCCATGCCGGCACCGACAGTGTTGGAGCCTCCCAGTAAGTGGGAGGAGGCCCTTACCGGGGTGATCTCCCGGATGGAACAGTCCCAGGCGTCGCTCGCTAACATGCTGAGGGCACGCCTGGAGAGCGTAGAGAGGCGCCTTCCCCCGGAGGTGAATGTTCGCCCGCCTCTGGCGGCTGAGAAGAGGCAGGGTGGTGCGACAGGTACGGCGAAGACGACCGCGAAGGCGCCTCCGGCCCCTATTGCAGCCCCTCTGGGCGTCAACTGGGTCGATCTGTCGGTGCCAGCAGTGGCGACGGCAATGGCGACGGATGGCGCTGCGTGGTCCACAGTTGTGAGAAAAAGAAGACGGCCAGGGCCCAGGCTGCGGTGCCAAAGGCCCCCACCACGGCCCCTAAGGCTCCGCCCGCGGGGCCGAAGCTACCTCCCGCCCCCCAATCGGCTGCGGTCATCCTAACCTTGCAGGATGACGCGGCCAGCAAGGGGGTTGGTTACAGGGAGGTGCTAATGAAGGCGCGGGAGCACGTGGCCTTGCCCGACATCGGCATTGGTGATGTGAAGGTGAGGCCGACGGCCACGGGGTCCCGGAAGATTGAGCTTCCGGGCCAGGGTAAGGAAAAGGCCGCCGAACTGGCCCGGAAGCTCGAGGTGGCGCTGGCCGGAGTCGCAACGGTCGTCGTCCCGACGAAGAAAGTGGATATCCGGATTGTCGGTTTTGACGATTCGGTGTCCCGGGACGAGGTGATGACTGTCGTGGCGGCAAAGGCCAAGTGTGACCTGGCCGACCTCAGGGTGGGGGAGATAAGTAGGAACTGGGGGGGTCTGGGTGCGGTGCACATGACGCTCCCCGTGGCGGCGGCCAGGGAGCTTGTGGAGGCCGGCAAGCTCCTGGTCGGGTGGAGCGTCGCGCGCGTGCAGCTGCTGGAAGAGAGGCCCATGCGCTGCTTCAAGTGCATGGGCTTGGGGCACACCCGCCCCTTGTGCCCTTCCTCCTCCAGCAGAGGCGAAGGTTGTTACCGTTGTGGCACAGCGGGCCACAAAATGGCCGAGTGTAAGGCGGAGCCGGCCCGCTGCGCCATCTGCGCCGAAGCGGGAAAGCCCGCAGTGCACGTGATGGGGAGCCGACTGTGCAGGCCTCCCACCACCAAGGGTAGCGACTTTCCCGTTTCGAGAATAGGCCCGACTGTGATCGCCACCAGGCAGGAGGAAATTGCTATGGACCAGTAATGGTGCACACCAATAGCAATTTCCTCCAGGCGAACCTAAACCACTCCGCCGCTGCACAGAATTTGTTCGTGCAGTCAATGGCGGAGTGGGGTATCGGGCTCGCGGTCGCCGCGGAGCCGTACTACGTTCCCTCCCAGCCGCACTGGGCTGGGGATCGGGCTGCTTCTGTGGCGATCGTGGCCGGCCGAGGTTCGCCCCTAGCGGTGAGAGAGAGGGGTGCCGGGTTCGTGGCAGCCGTCTGGGGAGAGTACGCCATTGTGGGGGTGTACTTCTCCCCTAACAAGCCCCTGTGGGAGTTTGAGGTGTTCCTCGGCTCTCTGCAAGGGGCTGTCAGACGGCTGTCGCCGCTCCCCGTGGTCCTCATGGGCGATTTAAACGCTAAATCGAGGACCTGGGGAGCGGCAGATACGAATCGTAGGGGCGTGGCCGTTGAGGAGTGGGCAGCCGAAGTGGGGCTGTCCCTCCTCAACCAGGGGGACGTCCACACGTGCGTGCGACAGAACGGGGGGTCTGTGGTAGATGTCTCGTTTGCCACTCCGTCTGTCGCACGCCGTGTCCGGGGGTGGAGGGTGCTTGAGGAGGTGGAGACTCTATCGGACCACTGATATATCAGGTTTGAAGTCTCCACCTCCCAAGCCGGCATCAGCACCCGCCCCCTAAGGGGCATGAAGTTCCCCTGCTGGGCGGTGAGCTGCCTCAACCGCGAACTAGCGGAAGAGGCGGCCATCGCCCAGGCGTGGGCCATGCCCCCCCCCGCAGAACGATGTCGACGCGTTCGCAGCCCGCCTCCGTGGTGCCCTCACGGAGGTTTGCGACGCGTCGATGCCGCGGAGCGTACACCGCCCAGACAAACGGGTGGTGTACTGGTGGTCGCCGGAGATCGCCAATCTCCGGGCGGCCTGTACCGCGGCTCGGCGGCTATTTGGGCGCAGCCGCCGCCGGCGGCACCGGGACCCCGAAGCGGAGGCCCGGCTGTATGGCAGCTACAGGGAGTGCAGGAAGACCCTGCAGGCTGCCATCAGCCGGGCAAAGGAAGCGGCATGGGAGGAGCTGCTGCAAACGCTGGAGGGGGATCCTTGGGGGCGTCCGTATCGGATCATACGCAAGAACTTACGATCCTGGGCGCCCCCGGTGACGGAGACCCTCCAGCCAGAGGTGGTGGCGAGGGTCGTGGGAGAATTATTTCCCGACCCTCCCCCGCTACCGGCTCCTCCCATGCTGCCGGCACGGGCGGAAGTTGAGGAAGCGTCTGACAGTCCTCCTCCAATTACGGAGGAGGAGATGGGGAGGGCTGTCGAACGCCTCCTGAACCGGCGGAGAGCGCCCGGCCCAGACGGGGTCCCGGGTCGGGTGCTCGGCCTTGCGCTGGGCCATCTTGGGGGGAGACTTCGGGAGCTGTTCGACCGGTGTTTAGCAGTTGGGACGGTTCCCGAAGCCCTGGAAGATTGGGCGGCTCTGCCTGATGGCAAAGGAGGGCCGCCCTCCAGACTGCGCGTCCGGGTATCGGCCCCTCGTCCTGCTGGATGACGTCGGGAAAGTGCTGGAAAGGGTCGTCTCTTCCCGAGTCGTCCAGCACTTAGAGGGAGCGGGGCCGAATTTATCGAACGCGCAGTTCGGCTTCCGGACAGGGCGTTCAACTGTGGACGCCCTGTGCCTCCTCAAGTCGCTGTCCATGCAGGCGACCTCCCAGGGGGAAAGGGTGCTGGCGGTGTCCTTGGACATTGCCAACGCCTTCAACAGCCTACCGCACGGGGTCATTCGGGAGGCGCTCCGTTATTTTGGAGTGCCCCCGTATCTGCGGCGGCTGTTGGAGGCGTACCTCGAGGACAGGGAGGTCGCCTATGTGGATGGCGACGGGCGGATGGTCCGGCGGGCGACGAGGCGGGGGGTTCCACAGGGGTCGGTTTTGGGTCCGCTCCTGTGGAACATGGGCTACGACTGGGTGCTCCGCGGCGCACTCCCATATGGAGCGCGCCTAATCTGTTATGCGGATGACACCCTAGTCGTAGCCCAGGGGAGGGATTGGAAGGAGGTGGAGCGCCTGGCTACGATGGCCACAACCCTCGTGGTCAGGCGCATAAGGAGGTTGGGTCTCAGGGTGGCCCTCGAGAAGACCGAGGCCATACTTTTTCATGGGCCTCGGCAGGGGCCACCACCTGGGGCCCACATTATGGTGGAGAGCGCCCGGGTCAGGGTGGGGGCCCAAATGAGGTATTTGGGCCTCACCCTGGACGGGCGCTGGCATTTCGAGCCGCACTTCGCGGCTCTCGGGCCGCGAATTGCTAGGGCAGCGGCGGCACTCGGCCGGTTGCTCCCCAATATTGGGGGGCCGGGGGCTGGGTGCCGGCGACTGTATATGGGAGTCGTGCGGGCGATGGCCGCTTACGGGGCACCGGTCTGGGCGGACGCCCTCGGGGCCACCAATGTGCGCGCGCTTCGCAATGCGCAGCGCACGGTGGCGCTAAGGGCGATCCGGGCGTACCGGACGGTGTCCTCGGCGGCGGCCTTCACGCTCGCCGGCTCCCTTCCTTGGGAGCTGGAGGCAGGAGTTCTCGCTGCCGTATACGAATTTACGGCGGCGAGGAAACGTAGTGGGGAGCCTCCGGCTCCCAGAGAGATAGAGAATAGGAGGAAAGTGCTGCGGGAGGGGGCGATAGAGAGGTGGATGGGGAACCTAGCGGACGCGCGCTTCGGAACGCACACCGTTAGCGCCGTCCGCCCGGTTTTGCGTGAGTGGATTGCCAGGAGATGGGGCTCCCTGTCGTTCAGACTGGTGCAGGTGCTGACCGGACACGGTTGTTTCGGGTGGTACCTGCACCGGATCGCTCGCAGGGAGCCAACCGCCGCCTGCCATGAGTGCGGCGCTGAGGAAGATACCGCGCAACACACTCTCTCTGAGTGTGCTGCGTGGGAGGTGGAGCGCCGCACTCTGGCGGTGATGGTAGGAGAAGACCTGTCGCTGCCGAGCGTGGTCTCGTCCATGCTCGGCAGCGAGCAGGCGTGGCGAGCAGTGGCCTCCTTTTGCGAGGAAGTCATCTCGCAAAAGGAGGCGGCGGAGAGGGCCCGCGAGGCGGATCCTCTCAGTGACCGTCTTCGCCGACGGAGGACCGGCAGGAGGAGGCGGCGCTTTGCCCAACTCCTCCTGCCACCGTAGCCGGACCTGAGGGGATGTAGTCGGGGGGCTCATTCCCTCATTGCACAGGTCCGGCGGACGAGGGGAGGCAGCTGGTGTGTACCCAGCTGTCTCTCTATAGGTAGGAGCCCGGCGGCCACCTTCCGCCGGGCGGACCGTTGGGGCGGCTATCTAAGGGGAATAGCTTAGCACGATCTCTTGCCGCCCCAACACTAGGGTCGAAAAAAAAAAAAAAAAGTGTCGTTAATTTATGAACTAATTTAATGCTATCTAATTTAATTTTCGTTATAATGAATATAATGATTACCATCCCAATAGTCAGTTACTTGGAACTCCTATAGATGTACGAGTATAAATAAAGAAATGGGTTATTTCAATTAAATTATACTTAATAATTTGTATTAGGTACCAATTATTCTACCGTTTACCCTACTATGATTAAATTAAATACCTCATTATCTAATTGTTTTCCTTTGCATTTAAATAGTTTAGCTTATCAATATCTATTTACGTTTTACAACGAAGAAATCAATTTGGGAAACTAACATCTAAGCAATTACTTATTTATTTATTTAGGAAAATTTACAGCTAACACTTAAAGAAATAACAAATAAATAACATACGAAGGCTAATTACAAATTTTCACTTATAATAACTATAAATAAACAAAGAAAAGACAGCTATCAGTATAAATGTACAAATAAAACATGATTACGTACAGTTAATATTGAGGAAAAAAATCTCTAGTTAAACATTGTCTAATGTATGATATACTATCTGAAAATAAATCTAGATTATTGTCTAAAGAATTAAAATATTTACATGCTCGGATCAGAAAGGCATTCTGACGATATGTCGTCCTGACAAGTGGTACATGTAAAAGCTTCGGTTTTCTTAATGTACATGTGGGGACACATAACTGAACCCTAGATAATAATTCTGGACAATCTATAATTCCATTGGCTATATTACTTAAATAAATTAAATCGGCTATTTTACGTCGCTCGTAGAGTGGCAAAAAATGAAAATGTTTACATCGTTCTATATAATCTGTAGAGTAATAAGAAGTTCTAAATTGCAAATATCGAAGGAAGCGTTTTTGAATCCGTTCAATACGTGAGATATATATATTATAGTTAGGGTTCCAAACTTGAGAAGCATATTCTAAGTGACTACGAACAAAGGCGCAATACAATATCTTTAGAGTCTTAGTGCTTTTAAATTCTGACGATAATCTTAACACGAAACCTAGGGCTTTGGAAGCTTTATTTACTATATTATCAATGTGTGAGTCAAATATGAGCTTTGAATCGAAAACAACTCCTAAATCTCTTACTGTAGTAACTCGTGACAGTACAGTATTCTTAAGTATGTAATTTTGTTTAATTGGATCAGATTTACGAGTAAAAGAACAAACACAGCATTTCATCATATTAAGATCAAGTTTGTTCTTATTGCAATAGCTTTGGAAACTGTCTAAATCGCGTTGAAGACCAACTGTGTCCTCATGACTTCTGATTGGACATAAAATTTTCATATCGTCGGCGTAAAGCAAAATGAAAGAATTAGTAAAACATGTTGATATATCATTAACAAAAATATTAAAAAGAATAGGCCCCAATAGAGATCCTTGTGGAACGCCTGAGGGGATTTCAACAGGATCAGAGGCATAACCACCGAGAACTACAGTTTGAGTTCTATTCTGGACATACGACGAAAACCACCTAAATAAGTCACCACGAATTCCTAGAGACAATAGTTTGCGTAGCAAAATTACATGATCAATTCTGTCAAACGCTTTACTATAATCAGTATAGATAACATCAATCTGAGCAGGTTCAGACATAATCCTTGACAAATATTCACTGCATAGTATTAGATTTGACGTTGTTGATCTGCCTTTCAGGAAACCGTGTTGATCAATATTGATGACATGTTTAATGGAAAAGTATAGCTGTCTATATATTACTTTTTCTAAAACTTTGGCAAATAAACATAATTTACTAATCGGTCTATAGTTTTCTACAATATCTTTAGGTCCCTTTTTATGAACGGGGGTAATAAAAGCTGATTTCCAGATTATAGGTACTACACCTTCAGTAACTGAACGCTTGAATAAAAGTGATATCGGCACGGTAAGGCTTTCAGCACAATTTACAATAAAATAAGGTGGAATATCGTCTGGACCTGCTGATTTATTCAAATCTAGTGATAGTAATAATCTATAGACCTCTTTTTCATTAATCTCAACGTATTCTACGTCACATGGAGTTACATTTAGTGGCTCACAGTTAACAATATTTAAGTTGTCACAACCTTGCTGAAGAAAATTAGATTTGAAGTATCTACTAAACATGTTACAGATATCTTCTCCTTGACTCGATGATTGCAGGCTAGATTTCATTACCGAAGGGTAAGAAAGAGATTGATTTTTACTCTTTATGTAGCTCCAAAAAGTTTTAGGACATTTTGAGATATTGGACTCTATATAAGCGATATAACTATTAAACATATCAGATTCAACTAACTTAACTCTCTCTCTCAAGAGAATAAATGAGTTGTAGTCGGCAATATTACCGTATTTTTTAAATTTACGATGATATTTATATTTTTCCTTTATCATTTTTATTAGTGGAGCTTTATACCAGGCAGGATATTTTAACTTTGAGGAGATGGTCTTAGATGGTATACATGTAGTGCGTATCTTGTAAAGGACCTCATAGAAATAAGAAGTGGCGTCTTCCAATGATCCAGATAAGAGGTGGTGATGCCAATCTATTTTATTTAATTCTTCTCTTATAGAATCGAAGTTACCCCTCTTGTATAAGAATTGTTGGTATGGTTGACTGGTTAATGTATGCAATTCTACAAAATCAGTCGAAATGCATAGAGATTTATGATGCTGGTCTTCTGGTACAAGAGGATTACTACACCAGGAGACTGATACCTGACTATTTGAAAATACCAAATCCAATATTCTATTGTTAACGTTTGAGCAGTAATTATATTGAGATAGGTTACAAGAGCTTAAATCATCGAAGAAATCACTCTGTGTAACACCTATAATATTTGAAGGTGAATAACCACAACCATCTTCGGCCAAAGCCCAGGATATGTTAGGTAAATTAAAGTCACCTAGGATAATTACTTTATCCTCAGGACAAGCCAATAAGATATCAGACATATTATTTGAAAAGTTATGAAGTTGAGCATTTAGTGAACTACCGTCATTCTCAGAGCACATATATACTACACAAACATGTATTTTGTACACAACTTTGGGCTTTTTGTGGTGAAGTTTTAAAGTTACCCACATATCCTCTGCAGTAGAACACCAATTATCACGAAAATCTCCGGCTAGTTCTCGTCGAAGTGCTATAAGAACTCCCCCTCCCATCTTCTGATTCGTTCTATTATAGTCCCTGTCTCGCCTCCATACTAGGTTACGAACACTTATTTGTTGATTTCGAGTGTTATTGACATCAATGTGTGGATTGTTCAGGACTGTTGTCCTTTGTTAGTTGTATTTTTGATTACTTTTGGGTTTACCGTGTGATCATACTCAGATTTGATTCAAAATGACGATGAACCTGTTCCCAAGTGCACGTACAGGTGCTTGGTGAAAGATTTAAAACCTAAAGTTTTTTTTTCGATCTGACTACGCTATTGACCTATCAAGGTCTTAACAGCTTCACCGGACTATTAAGGCGATCGTTTAAGGCACTCAGCCATTTTATTTAGGCATTTAGCTCAAGGATCTAAGGCACACCTCGGGAAATTAAAGTTGCTTACTAGCAAGATGAGAGTTAGAAAGTATTACTTTCTTTTATCAGAAACTCGAGCTCATTGTAATTATATGAACCTGCATCGATTGAGGCACAGGCTAGCGTAATGATTACTATTGATTTTATTTTGTCTGTCATGTAGTGGATTTTATATTTTATTCATAATCTTGTGTTATTTGACTTTATATTTTGTAAATTTGGTGGTGTTTTACGCAATATAGTTAGTGTATTGTGCATAAGTGAAGAGAATGGAAAACAATACCATGAAGCATGAAATTCTCAGATGCCACAAAAACTCCCTGGAAGGTTCTAACAAGGGATCCACCAGCTTGTTAGAATATTGATTGACACGACACTTAATATTGAAATGATCGCACGACGCTTGTAACATTATTGACTACGCGACAATGACAGTAATAATCTGAAAGAATGATTGCCAAAAATAAAGTTAAAAAAATTTTTTGATTTTAAACCTCACCTACATACTAGTATTTTTCGAATATATATAATGTAGTTTAATAGACGTTGCATTACTTATTTATGAATGAATAAGGGGAAATACACCGGTTTCAAGATTTTACTATTTGTGGTGACGGTGATAGATTTACGTTACACTACAAACAATAATAAATATATTTGTTTTTCCTTTACATTCCTTTACTCCATACGGGTATATCCAATCGTAAATGGGTATTTCGTGTATGTATCAGACCTTGTAAATATAAACATGTCTAATTCATTTCAATTAATCATTACATATTATAAAACAAAGTCCTAATCCACGTCTGTTTGTCTGTCAGTCTTCGCGATAAACTTCAAAACTCTGAACGGTTTTTTATCCGGTTCTCAGCAGTAGATAAAGTGATTCATGAGAAAACATTAAGTAGGTAATAAGGTAATTTCTCAAGGTTTTTTTATCAAGGAGGGACAACGTCCGTCGGGCCCGTTAGTATTTTCATAAGTCAAAGATGTTAAAAATGATCGCTATCACGACAAATAAATCTACTTATGGTATTGTAAGACGCTTATGCTATTCTGCATTTTATGTAGGATTCAAACAACTTAACATAAATAGTATAATAGTTATATATTCATTATAGAATGAACTAATTTAACCTTCGATTAACAGATCTTTAAAAGAAATCCTGATTAGGTTATAATAACAGTTTAAATAATATTTATTTATAAGATCGTGCTCGTGAATACGTCTATTCTAAATGTTGTTGTTATTCGGCAATATATTTATTGAAATAAAATAGTAAAAAGAGAATTATTTGCGACGTAGAGATTTATTTATTACTCCATACAGTTTTTTAAGGACAATCTAAAAATTCTAGTCTATTGACTGACTGACTTGACTGGATTGACTTGAGATATATGCGTGAAGCTATGAGCTATTTAAATATCAAAATAGTTCATTTTGGAAGGATCGATGTGCTATATTATAATATGAATAAATGTATTCTTAAAACAGTGATCACAATAAGAACTGTATTTAACGGGCATTACATCTATAAATACTACTTTATGAGGGCATCAATTCTAGGTTATTCTTGTACAACTACTACTATATGATCAGTCATAGTCGTCGGAATGTAGCTGTTTACCCTAGATTCATATTCATATCTAAAATCGATTGGAGAGTGATTTTACAAAATTTTGAAAACTGCTTCACGAACTTTAATATAAAATAATATGAGTATGTAGAAGAAATTTTGCATATTCAATTTGTGACTGTGTGAATTATAACATTTACTACGAAACATTGCCTGTAATCATGTCTTAGCGACTGTCTATATGTACGTAGCGAGGTTTTAAAATTTATTATAGGTATAATCGATTTTGAAATGTCAGTAACATCTATCATCGTGCGATAAATTATTACAGTTATTAAACCAGAGTATCACCTTTGATTATAAAACTGATTATCCAAAAATATTTTGTTTATATTCCTAAGACCTACGACATACTGTAAGACATATAGGATCATAAGCCTCTTGTTATATTGGATTAATAAAATTTTATTTAAAATATTTTAATGGGATTTAACGGCATTAAAATCCTAATTAAAATTTTTGGTTATTGTATGTTTAAATATAAATAGAACAAATACATGTTACAGTCTGGGTAACTATTATAGATCAAAACAAATGTTAAAAGTAATTTAGATACTCCACTGTTTGATTTTGCTTTGATCACGTACTATTTTGTATGGTACAATAAAAGTTTGAAGTGCCATAAAAAATATTAAATACATATCCTAATCCTGGCTTGGAATTATCACAGTAAATTAACATTAAGTATTGTTTATTCTAATATTAACTAACTGGTGACTGTTGATCGTTCTATCAGTTAATTATTACCAATTACGAATACAACATATTTCCTATTGTTTCTTAAAGTACATTTGAATTGTATAGATTAATTAATTGTATTCCAAAGTTCCATGTTACCGGCACTGTGACGTTCAATGGACTTTAATAGTAATCGATATGAATGTGTGGGTGACGGTAAGTCGTTTAGTAGTTGTCGAGGTTTGGACGTGAGACGTTCACAGAATTAATTACGAATATTCGTAGATACAAACGCGCATTTATGTGACGTTGACGCCTCATACCGCACGCTAACCGCTAACGCACCTCGCGTCGCGCCGCGTCCGTGTCCCCGCAACTAAACCGAATTGAATCACTTCGCTTTGAACTGTGTAAAACGGCGCACGCGCATTATTTTAAACGTAATCATTCACTATCGCGAATAATTCTACGAGATTGATAAGATCATTATATCACCGTTGATAAGAGTTATTAAGTATCGAAGTAAGGTCGAGCTGGTCCAACACTAAAAGCAACAGTTGTCACGGGCTGTGAACTATTAAGACAATAGGTTTATTGTTAGTTACTGTGAATTTGTGTGTGTGAATTTGTCGGATGTCGCGGCACGCACCATGGGGACGACGAAGAGACTGAAGATAACAGTGGTTGGAGATGGTATGGTTGGAAAGACATGCCTGCTGTACGTGTATACCAGAAATGAGTTTCCCGAGGAATATGTACCAACAGTGTAAGTAAATCGATTTGTTTTATTTTGTTGGACAGGTGAAATCTTTAGGTCAATAGGACGGTGTTACGTCAAGAGCGCTCAGCGAGTCGAAGCCACTAAATTAGCGAGTTGTGTTAACATAGTTATCACAATGATGTGTGTAATAATGTTGTTCCACAACTTGTGTAACTGTAATATATTGAACAGACGTATTTGATTTGAGAATATTTTCCTTTTAGGAATTCACTGTAAAATACAAGTTTATCGTTTAAATTGACTCATGTATGGTGCTACTCGTACTGAGTGTTGTGACAAAAAGTCACTACTAAATACGTATCTTAAGGAAATAGTTAAAGCGCTAAGAAAATATTTCATATTAGTGTTATAGGTTATAGGAAATATATACATTTCTATGCTATCTTGACAGAATATTAAAAAAAAAATAAGGCTACGTAGTCAAACACGATAAAATTACTTATCATTGTTGAAGAGGAAGCGATGATGAATCGATGTATTACGTCATTTATTGAATTAAAAATTTGTACCAAAGGTAGGTATCTATCTACTGGTGGCTCATACAGAGCTGCGTCCGACCAAACAAAACATAAACGTATTCATTTTTAGTTAAATGTGTTTTTATTCCAAGTAAATAATGAAATTAATTCGAATGATTAAGTTAAAAGGTATTATTTCGATTCACCTGTGTTCGCCTTGTATATTTATTGTTTCATCGAATTGTTTCTCTATCATTTTTGTTTAAAGAATTAATTATTTAAGACCAAAATTAAAAACGTTACTCTTACAAAGAACATCTAATGCCTATGATCGTTTTACTTCTTTGATGTACTATATTTAAAACGATTAAATTAGGATTTGATTTGATTGAATAAACGGGAAAATAGTAAGTGATCCAAAACACAATTGTGTATAACTTTTACTTAGAACCTTAATTAAGAAATAAAATACCATTAATAATTAAGGACCTAACAGACAACATTACATTTAGCAGAAATATTGTGTTTAAAATTTATTTTATTTATGCCAATCATATAAGAACAAAATAGGACTTTCGAAGTATTTACAAAATATCAAAAATAAAATATATATGTATCCTTTAATAACACGTTCCACGTATTAATGTAGAGTACATTTTAAATTATGACAATATGCAAATTGCGTTTAAACAGTCTGTCGATAAGGTCATTGTGCAGCAGTATAATATTAAACTGAGAACTTGAATGTAATTAAATATTAAATAGGCGAGTGACAACTTTAAAGACAGAGAATCAACGAAACTATACTATTTTGTTCTCATGTCAATCAGATTTTTTTACAGTTGTTTATAGGTTTTAGCGTTTGATTACAATGTCACTTGATGTACTCCAAATGGTAGCACGGTAAACCTAGCTAGCTAGATAATTAATTTCAAGTGAACCTGCCGCAAAACATTTACACATACTTGGCGACGGATTTCCAATTTGAGGATTGTAGCTAACTATTCTGGCATTAGAAAAATCTTGCTATCATGCTGCTACAATGTTTTGTTCCACCGAAAACTCAGGGAATCGAACCTATTTCGATCGACGCGATGGTCCAACACGTTGCCACTGAACTGAACATCGTCTTTGAATTTTTTACTTTTTGTCGATAAACGTATTGAAGAAACTATTGTAACTAGTAGGCATTTTATTGATATACTGTATAGTCCAGCATTCGAACGACACGCGGAGTTTTGAGACTTGTGGCTTGCTGGTACGGACCGGTATGCGGCATATGCACAGTACAAAATATTTAAATTTTATTTATAGATTCAAGATAGTTTATCAAGAATCTTATAAAAAACTAAGGCAATGTAAATATACAATTAATAGTGATGACTATAACATCTGTAATTAATCATTTTCAACAACTATTTCGATTCGTTAGAACACTTTGAACATATTTTCTACTTATTGGGTTTTGAAACTGGTCTTATTGGATATGGTTATCTACTCACCTACATATAAAGTAAAAACTTTAAGATATATATCCATTTTAATAAGTTTTTTGGGTAAGGAATTTATTTGATGTCAACTCCTGTAAAAGTAAAAATATCCGAACAATGTGATTTAATAGATTATTCTAAAACGCAGAAATTTAATAATATATATTATCTACTTATATACAAGTAATTTCAACACTTAAATTTTTTTATCCTTTTAAATATTATAATTTAATTTTAACATAGTTCTATAAGCAAAATGGCGAAAACTTTTTATAATTGAAAAATGTAAACCAAAAAATTATAATAATTAGTTCACGTAATCATAATCGTAATTAATATTGAAATGCGAAAGTGTGCTTGTATATTTGTTAGTTACGCTTACACGCCTTAAATAATCAGCCGATCAGCATACCAATTTGAATTTCAAGTTCGCAGGGGTATAGAAAAGACGGGGTACTTTTTACCCAAAGAAGGTACTGTTGACAAAAGATAGGTTAAATCTACAATAAAGCTAGCGAAGTTGCGGGCCAAAGTAATATGTAACGTCTAAATTGGTTATGTTCCGAAAACATATGTTATTTGAATATCCGTTGGATAGTCACATTCATTGGGCTAGTGTTATATGGTACGCAATGTTATACGTATAAAGATAAATAAGTCGCGTCATTGTTGTATTGTATGTATACCATTGTCGTTTCCTCCTTGTGTAGCCGGCGGCGAGGTGTACCAAGCAATAAAGTATATGCTTACGGCAGTCTGTTTCCTTGCAGACTTTACCATCTCTGTAACAAATGCATACCACTGATGGTTCGTATTAATTTGCAGTCAATAACCTCGCAAGTACCTGATTTAATTTGTGGTGATAATGTGATATTTATCGTAATGTGTAAACAGTTGTATATATATGGAGATCCAAGAATAATTTCATCGATCTAATAAAACAACAAGTAGGCCAAGGTGATCTTTTTTAATTGATACACGACAATCATTGCACTGTGCCCTGGTCGTACGCACTGGTTTATCGAAAACAAACGGCTGCCACCGTGAGGTTAGTAATGCATCGCCAGTCGCCATTGTCATGCGGTCCTGCAAGTTTCTCGAATGTCAAATGCTATAACGTGAGAAAAAGAATCACTTTGTTTATTGTGATTGAGACCTAGTGAGGTACAAAACCCTATCAACCCGCTTAACTTGGATAATGGCTGATCTCATAATGCGACACGCCCAAGGACACCACTATGGCGGATGTTAGGATATTATAATACATGGCATGTGGTGGACGCGATCAAGACCGATACAACTATTACTTTCTACCACCCAAGTCTATATATTATAATAAAAGTGTAATTCTAAGTGGCTGTACTTTTTAGATTTTTGGAAAGAAAAAATATTGCAGTTATTTCGGTATAAGTAAAAAATACATTTCAATCATTTTTAGAAATGTCTGTTTGCTAGGACACGCATCACTGCTAAAATACTCCGTTCACAATTAAACCTCAAAGAGCGAGCGCGGTGCATTTAATACGAAACCGTTTTAAAGCAAGTATTTAATACGTATTTAACTTTTTAGTAATAACACCGATTATCTTTATAGTTTTATTTATTTTGAAGCATGAAAAAATGTACATCATAATATTAACATTATATAGGAGAGGTTATTTTTATGTTTTTCCTATTTATTTTGTTTTTATTTTATTTGGCCACTGTATCTTAGTGTTATAAAATGAAATGAAGGAAATATGTTGTATGTATTTTAAGGTTTCTACTATTGTTTTATAGGTGATAAGGTCAAAAGAATGCATCCGATATTTGAAATAAAATTATTATATGCAATAAACATGACTGCTCTTTATTCATTAGTTTAACGTTTGGAGAAGCTACATGTCGATATAAACCAAAGCAAAAGTCTGAGGCACGACTAACTGTTGTTTTGAGTACCATGTCATACCCAAGAGTCAGACATATAGATTCAGATGATTTTATTAATCACTGTTTTTTACATTTAGTTCCATCCGAACGTAGTCGCGGGTACAGCTAGTACTACATGAAATGCGATTATTTACGCTGAATATATGATGCTCAGCAAAGTCCGTAAGCTAAAAATCTGCCCAGGATGTAATGTGATAGATGCGTCCGTTCACGTTTTAAGTGTATTGTAGTGTTTTATTATAACGTATTTTGTCGTAGTTTCCTTTTTTGTTGAATTATGTAATGTTGTTCATTTTAATAGCATAGTTAATATATTCCTTATTTAATATTTATTATACCAGAAATTACATTATGGGAAATCCTCAAATGTATTTATTGCAGATCAATAATGATGCGATATAAGTCGAAGTTATAGATGATTTATGTTTCTTTTTTATTTTTCCGAATTTATTAATCACCAGTGTATACAAGTTTTTACCATTTTTGATTTTTTCGATTTTTGACTAATCAGATAGCGCCTGTGCGTGAAGGCAAGAATAGATAGTACAGTTCTCTTGTGGACACATCCGTAAAAAGCGCACCATATCCACGCAAGTTTCGACAAATGCAATATTTGTCAACATTAAATTCGATAGACCTTAGAAAGTCACATTCTAATTCGAAACATTTCTTTCACTCAAGTCTGCTGTTAACAATTTTAAAAATATCGACAATGGGACTGCTAATCAACTAATGACCTATTGATTGTTGGAACGTTAGTTTGCCTTTTCATAATAGATACAATTTGTCTATACGACCTTTGTTTTTATTTAATTGTATGAGAGTTAAAAAACACGTAATGTCCACAGATTCGACAATTACGTCGGCCACATCACCGTAGATGGCGAGGAGGTGGAAATGGCTCTGTGGGATACAGCGGGACAGGAAGATTATGAACGACTAAGGCCACTCTCTTACACACATGTATGTGATATTTCCATTTTTTGTACAAACTTAATAACGTTTACTTTGCTACATTACAAATACTTTAACAAAGCCATTGGATAGCATTGGATGTTGGTATACGTATTGGTTAATTCTGAATATTTTTCTTTAAATATTTTTGGGAAAATAAGTTTTCAGTTAAAACTATTTTGTTGTAAGTTTTGTTAATTAGCAATTTAGGAATACCCATAATTTTCTTGGCTCATAACTACATAGTCTGACATGGGACATTATTTTCCTGCCACATCGCGAACTCTACTACAGATGTATTCAAATATATCATTTGGACAAAATGCTATAAAATAATTGATTTTTATTTGACGTTATTAACGTAAATACGTTTACGTTTTCTTTCCATAAACAGCATTCCAATACTTATAAATAACACACACGTACGTCTGGCTTAAATCTGTTGTAGACAGTTATGAAAATAAATAGGATTTATTAAAGACAAATCTGTTTGAGACTTTGTTATTCTTACAACAGGACCTTTAAATTGAGATAAGTAAATTACATAGTTACTAATTGAGATAAGAGGTATAAAATAAGGACTTGTTGGTCAAATATAAATGTCCAAAGTATAGTTGTGTTTGTATCATAGACTCGTTAATTAGAGATTAGATAATTTAACTATTTTATAAAAGTGTACCTAATTGTAGTTCATGGGATTTGAAATGTAGAAACTTATAGATAAGATTTTGTTACACTCTATAATTGTAATTATATATTATCAATTTTCGAATTAGTTTTTCATATAGGTATATAGGTGTCATATAGGTATATATAGTTATATAGGTGTCATATAGGTATATAGGTATATAGGTGTCATATAGGTATATAGTAAACAATAGCACAGATTATTTAGACTCTACTTTGAGGGACTTTTATTCAAACATACGTATACACTATGGAATATTTAAAAAAATTCGGTCTTTTTTCTTTGTAGTGAAATTAAATAGATTTATGGAAGCGATAATGGTGGTTTTGTGTATTAAATTACATTATGAGTTCGAAACTTTTAAAATTTATTAGATTATAATTAAGTTTTCATTAAATAGATTTATAGAAGCGATGATGGTGGTTTTGTGTATTAAATTACATTATGATTTCGAAATTTTTAAAATTTATTAGATTATAATTTAGTTTTCAGGGAAATTCAGTCCTTCATTTGTGTCATAGTTACCATTCTCAATTTCAAAATTTATCGTCAAGCACCTTTGTATGTAAACTTTTCTTTATTGTCCTGATATCGTAATACTCTGCAAGATATTCAAAAGATATAAAATAAACAGATGTGTCTATTACTGCATTTCGACATAATATTATTATTTGATTACCTTGTTCATAGACAACTCATAAAGCCATACTAATGAAACAAATCATTGCGGGTTTGATATCCACTCATAACACAAGTAATTTTCGTATTATGAGCAAATAATCAGTTCTGGTTAGTTGTATGTAATTGTATATACGTATCTATAATAACTATTTAGTTACGATTACATATGTTTAGTTTGGGATTAAATGAGACTGGACTCGCGTTAATTTAGATTCTATTTAATCCTTGGAAACAGATTGTTTTTCTCTGGATTTGATTTTATTGAATTGAAAGGTATGATATGATACCCTATGTACTTCTGGTTATGCAAAATTTCATTGTGATCGGATAAGTAGCTAAGGACATAACAAACAAACTCTCATCTATAATATTAGTTAAGATTTATTTAAAGTAATTCTTCATTGAGAAGTTCAATTCAGTAATCATATAAATATTACTTATTAATATTAAATATGACGATAAAAATACATTTATTAATTTTCTATTACAGACTCACTGCTTCTTGGTCTGTTACTCAGTTGGCAGTCGACCATCTTTCGAAAATGTTATCCACAAATGGTATCCTGAATTAAAACATTTCAGTGCTTCCGTGCCCATCGTATTAGTAGGTGAGTGATTTAGTAACGTTATTAAGTAACCCGTATGGTGAAACTGGTTAAATCTAAAGCTAAGGACTCACGAAGCGGTTTTTACCTGCGTCCGCGGCGATTGCGGGCCCGCAAGTTCTGTAGAATGCAGATATATGTAAAAAAATGAAAGCACATTTGTTTTTTTTTTTTTCGAAATGTCTACGCTATTGACCCAGCAAGGTCTTAACAGCTTCACCGGACTACTAAGGTGAGCGCTTAAGGCACTCAGCTGATTTTATCTTGGCAACCAGCTCAAGGGTGCACGGCACACCTCGGCTTGGCTGTTGCCTGTTGCATGCAAAATCGCGACCTATCTTAGCTAACCCAGCTAACTATTCATATATGTATGAGTTGTTGAACCGTATATGTGTACCAAGCATACACGCCTCAACAACTCCTCCATATATTTATTATCGGAAAATTGAAAGCACATCTCACGACGCGTTTTACGTGAACGGTGTGCGCGATTGTTTGCCGTTCCCGCTGCACTGGCGGGCATTTAGAAGAGCCGCGCGGGCCGCGGTCACCCACAGCCCCGGCGGGTTACGCCCGCGCGTTCTGTATTTTTTTTTTATATCAAAGGAGGCAAACGAACTGGTGGGTCACGTGATGTTAAGTGATCACCGCCGTCCATAGACACTAGCGACATCAGGGACGTCGCAAGTGCGTTGCCAGCCTGTATATGGGAGAAGGGGGAGGGGAAGGAAAGGGAAAGAAGGAAAGAGGAAGGGACGTGGGCCTCCGGCTCTCTCACTGACCGAACGAAACACAACAATGCAAGCACTGTTATTTCACGTCGGTTATCTGTGAGAGGGGTGGTACTACCTCGGAGGAGCCGACCCATTCATGCTGAAACCAAAAATAACTTCAGGGGTGCTCTACCACCTACAACCTACACCTACACCTGTATTAGGTTAAGGGGCAACCTGCCGATCTAGACCTCAACTGATCGTTTAACCACCCATCTTGCAACCGCCCGTTTTGCGTATAGCAGGCGATGATCTCAAACGCGACGGCTGCGTAACCGCGTAAATAACCGGTTTCGTGAGTTTAGAAATAAGACCGCAGTTCCACATCCGCGGCGGGTAACGGGTAAAAACCGCTTCGTCAGTCCTTATCTTAAAGGTCGACTAGGTCATAAATGTCATGAGCTATAACCTAGTATGTAATATATATTATATTATTACGTATAATTAGCCCATGTTTATAAATTTAGTCAGGTATATGATTGACTTTAATATACCAATAAATGAATATAACAAAATTAAACGCAACTATAACGACATTGTAAACGTTCATAATGGAATACTTTTCTGGGTTTGTTATATTTATTACATACTACAAGGCTCGGAGGACGTTGCCCCCTTCCTGATAACAAGAAAAACCTAGACAAGTTATATACCTAAACCTTGCTCATGAATCACTTTATATTCTGATGAAAATCCTTTCTGTAGTTTGTATTTATCGCGAACAGACAGACATACAGACCGACAGAAAGACAGACGTGGCAGAGGACGTTGTTTTATAATATATAGAGATACCTAGCAGTATTTTTGTTATGTCTATTATTTTTGACAAAATTTAAAAACCGGTATTAAAAAACTAGTACCGTAACACAACCAAAGCTCATTGCGATAGTGATACTTGAAAATAACAACCTAGAGTAATAAATAGCAGTACTTCTTTCCATGAATTTTTCTCAAATTTTTATCATTACTTATTCCCAGAGCATCTTACTGTTTCAAGATCAAATATTAAATAAACATTACTTTGTAAAGAGCACTCAACAAAGAATATTCATGATTTACAGAAAGATATATTAAAGAAAATACATTAAAAGATTATAATGCATAACATGTAATATTTACACGATACATTACCACAATATTAAATTATATATGCATATTTCAATTACTAACAATATATACACATTTATTAAGACGATAAATTACATGAATCACTGAAAGCTATCCATTTCACAATATGATTATGGTACTATTTTTAATACTATATAACAGAATATCTGAATATTAACATTATTTATATGTAAATTAAATAAGAAACGGTACATATTCTAAAAATATGGTGAAATTCTATATGACGAATACTGCAATAATACGATATCATGTCAAGCAAATGAATGTTTAATTGGTTATAATTAGTAACTATAATACATTTTATAACTTCACTTCCATTAAAAAATAAATATAATTAGTGTTAATAAAAAACAACTGGTTTTCCAAAGCGTAACGTTTTTTGCAGTTACGGGTAGAAAAGCCATTTTCGAATATCATTTTATTTAGATAACATATTATTATTTGCATAAAAGAATGTAGAAGGATGCTAATAGATAAAATGATACCTATATAATATAGTCAAAACGAAATAATATTTTATTTCAAGTGTTATTTTATTATAATGTCAAATCACGAGTCTGTATGAAACAAGAGACTCAATCTTAATTACGCTATTATTATTTTATCTTAAATTTAATTGCTCAATAAATATTAGATAAAATAATATACAGATAACTGGCTATTATAATGTTGTATTTGTCATCAGTAATTAACAGATATTAGGCGAATGAGGGTTAATGAGGAAGAACTTAATTACTTTCGAGTTGTAGCGCTAAATTTGCACTTAAAACAATAATGTACAGACATCATAACAACGATATGCTTAGTCAGTACTCAATTACTTAGGTAATAATAGAGCATTGATATGTAGGTATAGTGCCTACATGAATGTGTCACCATCGGAAAGGCCTGTCAGGTTTGTTAATGAGTTCAGTGGCGACGTCTTTTGTTGTTGCTGCACGTTTCCAATGATATATATTCTTTTTCTCCAGTGACTGTACAATTATTTTGACGCACAAGTATTTTTGTTGTTTATCTATTTATATATGTTATTAGATAAATATCCGTTCTGTCTGCGTAAGTGTACAATAGGTATTACTAGCACATATTATAAAAGAAAGTCCTCTGCCACGTCTGTCTGTCTGTTTGCGATAAACTCAAAAAGTACTGAGCGGATTTTCATGAGGTTTTTACCAGTATATAAAGTGTTTCATGAAGAAAGTTTAAGTATGTCATTTGTCAAGGTTTTTTCTATGATCAAGGTGGGACAACGTTCGCCGGCCCGGTAGTGTTAAATAAAATAAAGTTTGATGTTAGCAGTTGGTATAATTGAATTTTTACTTAATGATTTGAATTAATTACTTGATTGCATTGTTCTTGTCCATGAAGGGTATTACAAGGATTGATAGATGAAAGTATGTGGACAAAGAATAATAAAGCTGCGAGTAGTATTTACACCTAATTATTCTTTAACATTTGTCATCCGTCATAATACAGTCTAAAGATTAAAGTAATGAATGTGAATAAGTTCACATAAACTAGTTGTTTTCGTTGAGGTTACCTCTCTATTGTAAAAATAAACATAGATATGCTTTGATATGTCATGGCCATGGCTTCTAATATTAGTTACACATTTATTATGGTAGATATACTTAAACCGGTTTTGACTGGAAAAGGTTTATACTACCTATTAATTATAATAGATAACTTTTTTTTCAGCTACCAAAATAGACTTGAGGTCTTCTGACAAGGCGGTCGTTACCACACAAGAAGGAAAAAAACTAAAGAAGAAAATTCGGTATGCATTTTTGAATATTTAGACATGTTCATAAATATGTATATTGTATAATATATATTATTATTCAGTAATCACATAGTCATTTTAATTTGATTGTTATTTAGTGAATAAAAATATAATAAAACTTTTTATAACTGTGAAAGACTTGTTCAAGGATATTATTTTTAATATACAAAGATTATTATTTAATTGCTATTCCTCACTCTATTTGAGTAAAAATTTCAAAGTTTACCAGGTACAAGTTGAGTAGATAAAGAAACGAAATAATTCGATACTTATATCATAAATCAGATGATTAGCTGGATTATGTAATTTGGTTTCGTCAAAGCGTTTCGAGGAAACAGGTAGGTATATTGGACACATTTTTGGGTGGGCATTGATAAAACTGTATTATTTATATTCAGTTATTCAATTAATATCTATTTAAAAAAATATATTTACAGCAATAGAGTGAAACAATTAGACATGTTGTAGTCGACATTATAATGGTTTTTTTTAAGCTTTTTAAAGATTAAAAAAATAATGATTATATTATGTACATCCTATCCGGAGTAGATTTTTTTAAAAATCCTTTAAGTCGAAATACTCATCTGTTTCGGTACAAAAGTTTTAGTAATAGTTGTTTTAAAGTCATTTAAGGCCGCCAAAATATTACTTTGTTGGAAATTAATCATAAATTTGTGATAATGTTTATGTTATCTACTATATTATAAAATTCATTAGCGTTATCATGTTCTCTATCGGAAGCGTAAAACTTTATCCTTCTTTTTTAAGAAATTAATTTAAAACAATTTTTTACAAGTTTTCGAAAGTGACAAGGGTTATCTGTTGTGTGCGTGCGAGCACTGCGCCGGCAGCTGCGCTATCAGTTTGTTATCTCGGCGCTGATAATGGCGTTAACTTTTGATATGACGACACAGGGACAATTTGTTAAATAAATTGCCCATAATCAGTAACAAATGTATAAAATGTTTTATCCGTAGACGTTATTTTCTATTATGTATTTTAGGTCATGGTATTTTATATTTGTGTTTATACAATCATGTAAAATCAATACCCGCCTTTTGTGGTGAACTTCTAAAATAATTGCTATGATCGTCAATTATGGCCATTATCATACTTGCTAATTTATGTGGTACAGAAAAAATAATAGAGCGAGATATGGAAATAAGTATTTCAACTATCAGTTGTGAGTAAATAATCATGGTCTATTAAAACCATGTAGTTTGATTATTTACTTGTATCCTTCATATATATACATCTACGGTGTAAAAATATTTAAAAAGTAAATGTATTTTTTTTTTACTAATTTTAAAGTTATTGAAGTTCTAATTTTTTTTAATGATGGCATGTCTCTAATATACTAATTTTCTAGTTTATATGCAATTGTTGTCATACTAAGCTAAAATATGTGACTGATGTGATGACTTACATACTTTAAAAAAAAGCATTTTTTTTACATATTAGATCCTAAAGTAGTTGCTGGATTTAAATAATGTACCTAAGACTCCTCTATAATAATAAGTATAAATAAAGAAATTATCATAGATGTACATTGATAATAACCTACACACAGAATTTGAATAGTCAAGATCGAATTCCACTAAACATCGATGTACTTCGCGATGAAAGTACGTAATACAATTTTTGTCCGATACTTTGAGTTCCAGGTCACGGAACGTCAGGAACGTAAGCAATAATTAGAACAATAAACTGTTATATACTATAAATATCACAGGTTGACTTTTAATTTTTCTCAGTGCTGCTCAGCTCGTGGAATGTTCGGCGCTAGAACGGGAGAACATTAACGAGGTTTTCGAAGAAGCTGTTCGTGCTGCACTTCGCAAGAAAGATGTCCATAAACGCACCTGCCAGTACCTTTGATATTTTATTTCAAAATATTTGCGAACTGTAACCTTAGACCTCGGTAAAATAATTTACCTTTATTTTTTTTGATACAGCAAGACCAAATGTTTGTATACTGGTTTAGACTATATTTGTGTCAGTACATTTCATAATAAGAAAAATCCAGTTTAGCCGTTCGTAATATTTTGCGTTATTTTTCAAATTCTTCAAATTTTGTACACGTAAAATATGACGATCATAAAAAAACTAAAAACTTTATAAACGACAATATCTAAACTTCGTTCTCGGTGTATAAAAGGCTGGAAATCATAAAAAATTATATCGTTTATATGAACGATTAAAATTGGATTTAGCTTACTTTGAAATGTAACCACCCATTTATTATATTTTGGCTCAATATTGTGAGATTTAAAATATAATGCTATTTGAGATTAAGTTAGAGTTACTAACAATGCACTTTATAAAATGTTTTGTACAAATAATAAAACAATGTTCAGTCAGTATTTGATAGTTAAGAGAGATGTATATTTACTTTTTAATTTATAATATAAACGTATTAATTGTATATTAACAATGATTATTATTTAAAAATATCATTTTTAAACATTTTAAGTGGTCATAAAATAATTATAACAGACTATAGGAAATAGGACTAGTGTTGTTTTTTGTTATATGTAATAATCTATTTGTGGGATGATGTTTATGTTTACAGTAAACATATATACTGTACATAACCTAATAACTGGCAGTCATGTTAAAATTTATAATAATTATAATAGAATATAATTATTCAAATTTCAATAAACGTTTATTGGATTCTCTTGAATGAAGCATTAGTATATAAATTTTATAAGTATGGGAAATAATAGTTCATTAGAGCAACATTTCAAAATAATATGAATTATAATAGTTATACTTATTTTAAAGTCGTTTAAAAATTACAATCAAGACTGTTTCTGGGGTGCTATGTGTGCGGTACGTCCAGATGTCAGAAGCTGTGGTGTATGACTTTACGGCAGAACTTTGTATTCCGGTGAAGCTGTTAAGACTTTACTAGGTCAATAGCATAGTTAGTTCGAGAAATAAAAGGCAGAACTGAACAGACGATAGCGTAATTTATACGCAGAGCTTGTAGCATCTGTTACATAGTTAATCCGGCAACTATAATCGTTGCTACTAATAAAATTAACAACTCTTGGACATCGCTAAAAAAGGGGCGTCATATGAGATAATCAGATTACATAAAGGCAATTCGGATCTTTTCGTTATTTGATTTTCCACTGCTACTTATATTTTTTTTGTTTAATTATCAAATTTTATTGATCTTCGATATAAGTAAGCAATATAGTCTGTGCCTGATACTATCTTTGTTTAAATTCAAATAGATATCAAAGTGATGAATTTTTACCTTATCACATTACAGGCTCGGTGTAGGTATCGTTCCTTTAATATTTTATATACGACACGTCGTAAAATGCACTACCTTTTCCAACAATGAATTCAGGGAATTGAGCAGTTTTTTAGAATCTCTTAAAGATATCTAAACATTATATCGTTAATTTGAGACAAGTATGATATTTCGTGAAAATGCGAATTTTATTGGAATAATTAAATTAAAAATTAAATAAATTAGCTACGGTTGAAAGGCTGGCCTGAAAAGCGATGATGGGTTAGTTATTACTGTGTTCAGGTACCACGCCTTTCACGTAGGTTTGTCCTTGCGAATGAATTGAAAAGAACATCGTGACGAAACCATAGCACGATGGTAGAGCTTTTTCTAAGCCCGCCTGGCTTGCTACCTTTCGCAAGTGGAAAATTTATCGCCAAGCACATAGGCACAGTATAAATATGAGACACGGAAACTACCTATAAACGCTCGAAAACGGCAGTGTGAGACTAACATGCGCATCGACTAGAGGTTTTGAAAGGAGTTCTATGGACAGCACCGCGAAAACCGCTTAAGGGTCTTGTCGATGCGCATGTTTGTGCAAGTGTGCCGGTGCGAGCATTTATAGGTAGTTTCCGTACTCTATGTTATATGTATACTGTGACATAGGTACGAGTATACCAGCAGAACTTGAAAGCCAATTCTCTTCTAGGTTTAGTATGTTAACCATATTATCGTTTAACATCAAGAGAGATTGTGATCATGAACTAAAACCCATAGAGTATAAAATAAGGGTAATTACTTATGTCCATACACTGTCCATGTTATCTTAATCGTCTTTCATCACGCCAAGTTGTGTTTGAAGTGAAGCTTCTAATGCAACTACCAGTAAGGCTGCGTTAAACATTTAACACTACCATGGACGGGATATGAAGGTACTGTTGCGCTAAACGCTCCCGGGGCGGGGGAATAGAAAGCGACAGAGCGAGAGTGAAGCGTGGCACCCGCACACAGGCGCGTAGTATACCATCAATCTCTACCCCTTCCTAGTTTCCCATATTACGAAGTTTCACTTCTTCCGTGCGGAGGAACTCCACGCAATAATCTTTTTTTTCCGAATTGGAAGTAGTATAACTTTTATAGGCATTCTATGCTGTGATGAATCGAATGAACAATTAAAATTTAAGAACATCAGACAGGCTTTCACAGTCACTCCGGACAGTCTTCAGACTTTTAGACTTGAGCAAAAGAACTAATATCGTAAACGATAACATGAAAAACAGCGCGATAATCACATCTCTAACTCAGTGGTACTCATCCATACTTAAACGGCAAACAAACGCGTTTCACTCGTGGTGTCGCGGGCCGCAAAATACAAATATTTAGGTATTAAATGAAAAAAGAAACGTAATTTCAAATTAACATCGTATTCAGGTAGTGAAAAATTATTGTCCAATAAGACAAGCTTAGCATAACCATTATATCATAAGGAACGCATTGCGGTCGGGTGATCTGGGATTTATTTATTTTACTCAGCGTGCTCAAAATTTTTCTGATGGGCACGAAATCTATCTTCTATGCTATAATGAAATTGTAACAAGTCGAAATCTGTACATTAAATATTTTTTTAAAATTTTAATCAGGGTAGACTATGTTATCGATATAGAAGCCAAAAATAATCTTTTTACAATTTTTGTCTGTTTGTCCCTATGAACACGCATCACTCTGAAAGTACTGAACCAATCTTGACGAAACTTAACATAGTGATAACTAATATTACGAGATTACATCAAATATACTGTCTTATAAAACGCAAAGGGTTCTCCAGGATAAGGGATAAAGTCTAGAATCTAAACCCGTATTACTCTGAAAGTACTGAACCAATTTTAACGAAACTTAGCACAATCATAACTGATATTACAAGGCTACATCCAGGATACTTTTTGTCCTATAAAACGCAAGGGGTTCTCCAGGATAACGGACGAAAGTAAAAAAAATTGAAGTTCATGAAATTCTTAATGAATTTTGGTATTATTACTTTGTGTTATATATATCAGACATATTAGTTAAAAAGTTCATCTCCTTATGCTATTAAAAAACAAACAACAAAAAAAAAACGTCTAATTCCTAACCGTCGCCCCCGTCGACCGTCGTCGATATGTATGAAGTCCTGTACACTAACGACTGAGCTACGGTTATATATAATTTGTATCTGAAAATTTCAACTACATAGGAAACGTCGACAAAGTTGTAAACAAAACTGTACCTAATATGTAATAGGATTTAGGCTTATCATCTATCTGGGCGTATATAAAATCACTCACGAGTAGTTATTTCGAGAGAGCCGCGAATCATCCCAGTCCGTTAGTGATATCTGCCGCAAACTATGAACCCGTACCTAACGCTGCGCGTTATAAAAGACGTCCGCGACACATTTTTACCGACCCTCCTGATTAAATCACGTCAGCGAACGATCAGTACCTCGAAACAGAACGTGCTCACGCCCACGCCCGCGTAACCACAGATCACGCCGCCGTGATCTGGGGGTTAATTTCGCTCTCGCACACCCGATTAGGCCTCCCACGGCAGCGGCTAAAGCCTAGGTTCGATCCCTCGGTAGGGAGCCCTTGAGTGCGTTGCTTGCGATACGGTGACACAAAATATACATCACTGCTACAACAATACACGATCACCCCCACACACCTGCACGCCTACATGCTTACACATGAAAGTGGAAGGGTTTACTTTTTTTCCCTTATCGAACTGAAAAAACTCTCAATTTTTCGATAATAAATATATGGAGGAGTTGTTGAGGCGTATATACTTGGTATATACTCATACATATATGAATAGTTAGCTAGGCTAGCTAAGATAGGTCGCGATTTTACATGCAAAAGGCAACAGCCAAGCCGAGGTGTGCCGTGCACCCTTGAGCTGGTTGCCAAAATTAAATCGGCTGAACGCCTTAGTAGTCTGGTGAAGCTGTTTAAGACCTTGCTAGGTTAATAGCGTAGTCAGTTCGAGAAAAAAAAACAGTAAAGATAGCTAAAAGGGTCCATAGATGGCGCTAAATTGAAATTTAAAATTTTCCCTATCCTATATAGTTTAGAGGAATTTTTACGACACAAAATACATATAAGAGTTGCTGAGGCACGTATGCTTGGTACACATGTATGTTTCAATAACTCATATACGTGTATCTAGATAGGTTAGCTCAGATAGATATCGATTTTTGCACAAAACAGGCGACAGCCCAAGCCGAGGTGTGCCGTGCACCCTTGAGTTAGTCGCCCAAATATCCCAAATCGGCTGAGTGCATTTAACGCTCGCCTCGATAGTTCGGTGAAGCTGTAAAGACCATTCCATGTAAACAGCGTTTTCATTTCGAAAAAAAAAACTTCTTTAAATATTGTTAAGTCTTGAAGCAGTTGGTTCAGGTTTTTGAATCAACGATGAAAATAATTTGTTTAGATGTTTTCAATTACCATACTATGATGTACCTATATACACTAATACTAGCGAGCTCGGTAAACGTTCCGTCCTGATTATAATAAAAATCCTTGAAAATATATACTAAAACTTTCCTCCTTAATCACTTTATGCACTGATGAAATCCACATGATAATCCATTCAGTATTTTTTGAGTTTATCGCGAACAGTCAAACAGCCGTAGTAGGGGGTTTTGTTTTGTACTATGTAATGATGATTATAAAGAGAGGTAAAGTTTAGTTTTCGGGCAATTCTTGGTACTACTGATCTGATTTTGAAAATTCTTTCACCGTAACATAGATATATTATCCCAAGTTCAATATTTTAGTCGAAAAGGTGGTTTATAAGTCAAAAGTAAATTAAATTGAACAAGATTACGTTTGAATGAAGATTTCACGAATACTTTATAAATTCTTACAAAACAAATTACTAAATCAAAATGGAAATTTTATGTTTTGTAGTCTGGTAAAGCTGTTAAGGCCTTGCTAGGCCAATAGCGTAGTCAGTTCGACAAAAAAAAAGGGAATTTAATGTAGATAAAGTTTACTATTTACAGTACCTATGTCAAGTGCTGAAATTACAGGGGGTACTGCGAAGACATTTATCAGCAATATATGTAGGTTAGTTTTTATCTTCATTAAACCCGTTAGAGGATGTTGCGAACATATTCTACGCTTATTTTAAAGATTTCTCACATACCAACGGTGTATATGTTAAACTGAGTCCCTGGATAGTTAGGAGTCACTGCTAAATATCGCTGCAATCGGATTTTAGGGTTTTTTTTAAGGTCATTTACATTTAAAAGTACAACTGAAATCGGTAATAACCGATATGGTGCAAACGAAGTTGCACGGATCAGCTAGTTTAAAATAAACTATAATCGGGTGGGCTAACTTACAAAGACCCGGCGGGCCGCAGGTTGAGTATAACTGCTCTAACTAATCGAAAGGTCTAAATAAAACACGCATTTGTTAATATTGTATATTTGTGTAAAAGTTGCAGAGTTCATGGCACTTATACAGAGCTATTTCTTTAACAATAAACGTTACATTTGTGAACACTAAATAATACTTTTTAATTTCCAACTTATCACATTATTATATTCGAGATTTTGATGTGGAATGACTTAAAGGTGAAAGAACAATGTTTTAGTGATGCGAGTTGATTCACAATAAAATATACATTTTCATTCAGGTGATAATAGTACAAATATAGTATGAAATTTACTCGTAAAATAATGGTGTTCAGAGTAAGAGGGAATCATCTGTAATTATTCCATTTTTGAGTTTTTTATGTATACGAGAATCAGGAAAGAAGATGCATTTAATAATATTTCTTTTGTTCTCCAAATAGCCTCCGTTTTCAAAAACGAATTAGTTTTAACGTCGCTCTAGTTACAGGCTACAAGACTTTTCCACTTTGCACCAGTTTAAGTTAGATGGACCCATTTTCTTTAAGTCGACAAATAATAGGCAAGTAATTGCCGTTCTACAGTACTGGCCATTTCAAATCAAAATAATTTTTGTTTGGCTAAAAATTCTAATTTCAAATTAATTTTATTATAAAAACATGGAATTCTTTTCCCAAAAGTAGTCATTTGTTTATTGATTAGTGTTACATTTTCATCGCATTTCAATCTTTTTTGTCATCATGGATATGTTAAAAATTCGAGTAAATGGAATATGATTATCGTCGTGGTAGCAACACGGCACAAGTGACACGCAACATCAACGACGTTTACGGAGCTAACACTGCAAACCAACGCACCACCTGTTATTGGTTTGCTCACTTCCGTTCTGGGAATTTCGGCCTAAAAAATGAACCTCGCGGTCGTCCGAAGTCTTGGTCGACAATGACGAATTAAAGGCGATTGTGGAAGCTGATACACAATCTACGGCTGAATTCGCAGCAGCTTTCGACGTTAGCGTCAAAAAAAAATTGGTCCATTTGCGTCATATTGGCAAGGTGAAAAAGCTTGACAAAGGGGTGCCCCACGAACTCAATGTTCGACAGCGCGAAGTACGCGTCGAGACGTGCCCTGGACTGCTCAACAGACACACAAATGAAGGAATTTTGAACTGCATTGTTACCTGTGATAAAAAATGGATTCTGTTTGATAACCGCAAGCGCTCAGCAAGTTGGTTGGATCCTGGTTCAGCACCTAAATAATGCCCTAAACGAAAACTTACCCCTAGAAAAGTGATGGTCACTGTTTGGTGGTCTAGCGCTGGTGTGATTCATCACAGCTTCTTACCAAACAAGGTGAGCATAACTGCGGATGTGTACTGTGAAAAACTGAACACAATGATGGAGAAGCTGGCATATCTCCAACCAGCATTGGTCAATCGTTCATCTCCGCTGCTCCTCCACGACAAATCGCGACCTCATACTGCACAGCAGACGATCTCCAAGTTGCAAGAACTGGGGTTGGAAGTTCTCCGTCATCCGCCCTACTCACCAGACCTTGCGCCTACAGACTACTACTTTTTCCAGAATTTGGATAACTCCTTGGCGGGAAAAAAATTGAATACCCGAGAGGCAGTACAAAATGCCTTTGAAGAATTTGTTGCCTCCCGTCCAGCTGATTTCTTTAAGAAAGGCATCAATAAACTGCCACTGCGTTGGCAAAGATGCATTGACTGCATGGGTGATTACTTTGATTAATACAAATACAAAATACATGAAAAAAAAACTGTTTAAATTTTTTCATACAAAACGGCAATTTCATAAGTAAAGACCAAATATATGACAATAACACGTTTACCGACTTCACGTGAAATAAAAATATGCTTTATTTTCATTAATTAATTCCTTAATCGAGTGTTTCTAACAAAGTTTAGTGGTGTGCGTTTTGTGTCTGTTATTACGTTAAACATTATATAAACTTCCGTTCAGATTCCGTGCATTCACACTTTTATCGTACATTTTACTGCGAAAAAAGGGGCTCTTATCGCTCCGGGGCGAGAACGCGAGAACAGCCCTGCGTTCCGGTTTACGAACGAATTGTTGATTAACACTTTGTTTTATGATGTAACGTTATATAAGTCTACAAAGTCTATCTTCATATATATATAAATAACTAGTTTCTGTCCGCGACTTTGTCGGCATAGTTTTTTTTTATGTCATAGGAGGCAAACGAGCTGGTGGGTCACCTCTTGTTAAGTGATCACCACCGTCCATAGACATTCAGCAACACCAGTGGAGTCGCAAGTGCGTTACCAGTCTGTGTTGGTGGGTAGGGGGAAGAGGGAAGGAGTGAAAGGGGATGGAGGGAAGGGAGGTGGGCGACACTCTCACTGACCGAACGAAACGCAACAATGCAAGCACTGTCACTTCTCGTCGATTTTTCGTGAGATGGTGGCACTACCCTGGACGAACGTCTATCAACCCATTTATGCTGAAACCAGTTATAGCTTCAGCGTCGCTCTATCACCTATTACAGTAACTTTGGGCTAACATCAACAGGCAGTGGAAGTTGTGAAAATAAAAAAAAAAACGATTATGAAACAATATTCATTGTTGATCCGTTCTTGTTGGTCTTAGCTATCTAACACTGAAATAATTTTTAAATCAGATCATTAAGTTCCCGAGATTAGCGCGTTCAACCTCCAGCTTTATAATATTAGTATAGATTCTTCTATCCGTGTGACTGAAGACCTCCTAAACAGTTGAACAGATTTTTTTGAGCCTTCAGGTGGATTCAAGAGTGGTTTAGATTCACAATTGGACCCTGTAGGTGGCGCTATGGTTGAATTTTAGGATTTTTTTATTATCAACGTCCGCTGGCCCCGCTAGTATATCTATATACATACGGACATTGACCCGACATTGCACATATTATTACTAGTATCAAAAACGTAGTATGTTTTATTTATTATTTTTTTATACACATCAGACGTGTTCATAATGGAATAATATATAATGGAAGAAAAAATTGCAATATACTGAATAAATAGATACGACAAAAAAAAAACTTAATGAGTACAAATAAATATAATTAATACGTCTTTAAAAGCAGCGTTTTTAATTATTTTTTTATCTGTTTAATTTTATTCGGGTAATTACTGAAATGGTTGATCCGTTTTTAAAAAAAACTTTTATATACAGATAGAGGACTTGCTATAGATTAATCTACGCTACACATTATCACGCTTTTCCCGTTTGGGTCTGATCAGTAACGATGCAATAAAAAAATAGTCCATTTTAAATCCAAATAAAATAACGTATACATAATTCAATATAGTCACGTGACGAAGTCGCAGAAACTAGCTAGTGTATGATATTACATTTGTATATTTTTTTTAAAATCACGATTAAATTATAATACAAATTTCATAAAACGTGTGTTACCAGTAGTATAATTTATGTTTGCAAAAAGTTTCCTTTCCGAGACAGGTACCACCACATATACTAGCGATACTGGTTTTAGTAGTTATGCGAGACTTTGTCGAGTAACCAATATAATATGTATTTGGCGTCCACAGAGTTGTTCATATTTATTCATAACCCTATACAAACAATTATTTTATTACAAACTCAAACAACCGAACAAGTTATACCTGTATGTAATCTAAGAAAAGGAGAAAAGAGGCAAATCAGTTCTCGTAAAAATATTTCAGAACTAAAAGATTTAAAATGGATTAATTATTTTCCTGACAGTAATTTTGTAAAATTCTTAATTTTTTAATTCTGCAATGATTCAAAGTTGTACATTTTAAATGTAATTAATACTGCTTAGCCCCTATAGAAAAGTGTAGTGATATGTAGCCTGGAGAATATTTTAAAATTCTGTCAGTAAAACTATTATTAGAAATGACGAGACAAAGTTTAGTTTAAAACAATTAAAAAATCGTCAATTGAGACCTTTAAAGAGTATTTAAGGAAGTACAAAGTGTTAAAAGGAAGCTGAAATCGATACATGCCCGATTAAATACCAACACATTTTGTTGCGGTCGTCACTTTTTCTTGTTCCTTTCTACTCCTTTACACTGAAAAAATATAAAATATATCTTTTATAAAATCCATGTCCTACTACTCAGTACTTGTTAACATAAATACTGAAAATACCACGTCATAATTAGTACATTCGATATAGGAATTCGTTTCTAATAACCTATGCATGACTCATCAATCGTGGGAACCAAAAAATATCCAGTATCGAACTTTGTGGAATCGTTCGAATAATGACGTCAGTGTTACAGAGTTATTAACTCTCTTTTATTGAATGGCGCTCCATGGTGCGTCTGAGTTGATTTAATTTCTGTAAAGCACCTTTTTATTTATTTATTTAAGGCCAAAATCGATAGATTCACAATTCATGTACGCTTTTGTACGGCATATATGAAAGTACGTACATGTTTCACTAAAGTATACACGTATGCTTTTCTTAGTATAATAGCTAGCATGGTTAATTTACCTTAGTTTGCGATGTATTCAAGGCAATGAAATCAGGTAACAGACCTAGTGCCTTGAACGCTAGACCTAAACTCCAATAGGAAGGAATACAAACCTTAGCTAAATTGATTCCGATCTCGCTAAGCCTCTTATGTTGATATGTGAGTGGCTCGTGCAGTTTGGCGTCGCCACGCTTGTAGAAGTCGCTGTAGTCGAGACGGAACGCGAGGGTCTGCAGCGACACCTCCGCGTGTAGAGCCAGCTTCAATATCAGTGTTGTCACGTGACCCCTACTCGATTAATCAATCACACATCAATTAAAGTACCAACCACGTCATAAGCATCCAATCTATATATAAACTTAAACATATAGGATTGCCAGCAATCACAACTACAACTTTCAGAAAACTCGGGTCAAAGCTTAATGCATTACAAAGCAATATTTGATTATATTCTTATCGAATATAAATCAACATTTCACCTCACTAATGGCCGGTTAAAAAGGTTAAAAATAGTTATTGCCTCAACAAAGTGATCTAAAAGATAAACTGTCAAATGGCCCGCTGAGTTTTAACGACATTTATCGTATGATTGTCTGTTCAGAAACGCAATGTGACAAATTATTGAACCGATAATACTATTGCACAGATAAACTACAATTAAAGTACCTCAAAAACCGGACAAAGTAATTTGCCAAAACGACCATCATACGTTGCCACTCTTATAACGTGTTTACCATCTTAGACCCACATCCTTTAATATCAGATGGTGAAACATAGATAACCTAGAAAGGTTAAAAAAATATATGAATAGGAAAAACATTACCTGTACGTTCGCGCCCATACATTTAAGTCAGCCTTTCGATTAGCTAAGAATTGGTGAAAATTCTTTCGCTTTTCTTTATCGCGCGCCTCTTCGGCCGCTGTGAAAGCGTATTCTCCTAAAAATATTATTACAATTGTTACTAACTAGCAATCTCAAGCGGCGTCGCAAACGTTTGCTACGCAGTAATTATTTTCTATTCTGTATCTTGTAACTATATATAATTAATGGACTGACTGACTAACTAGAAAATAACAAATTTTCGTTCAAACTTTCATCCTCTTTTTCACCACTTCAGAGGCAGAATTTCCAATATTCCTTCCCTAGTTCTCACCTATAGTGTAAAAGGTGCCTACATACAAATTCTTCAAGGTCGTTTGGCTTTTTTTTTCGAACTGACTACACTATTGACCTAGCAAGGTCAATAGCTTCACCGATCTACTAAGGCGAGCACTTAGGGCACTCAGCCGATTTTATTTGACAACTAGCTGTGCCCGCAGCTCCGCACGCGTTTTCATAAATTGTATTAAAAAAATATTAAATTATGAAACTATGTACAATTATAGAAATGTTCTTTAAAAACTATTGTAAGTACGACACACGCTACTGACAGTGACAGGTAACGTGTACATTAGATATATAGATACTAACTCTCAGTATATAGTATCTTATCTATGATACTAACAGTGTAATTAATGAGGATTAACATAGCCAACATATTTGGAACATTAACCAACCATATAACTATCTCAGTGCTCGCTTACACTGTACAAAGAACTAATGAAAGAATGACTTAAAAATAGATAATGATATAATATGCCAATATTGTCAATAAGTTTATGGTTTAATATCTTATTAGAAATACCTTTTCTATTTTCAAATTACTAATAATAATTATTATATTAAATTGTAAACTGGCTTGAGCCGCTGCAGATAGGGGCCTAAACTGGTCGGTCGTTTGACCTTTGCGATGACAAGTCAGTTAGTCAATTGTTTTATATTATTACACGATTATGTTAAAAAATAATATAGTAATTTTCAACGATTTTTCGAAATAGTTAATACCTCGTGCAATTCTTTCTGCTTTAATTTGTTGAAGGCGGTCTCGTCGCTCGAGCTCTGCGTTAATGCCTGCGTGTAACGTCGACTCGAAACTACGCAGTGCCAGTGTTTCATTCAGTACATTCCCCAAATACGACTGCAGCTCCTAACGAAAGAGGTCTGTGATTATACCTGCGTCACGCAAAAACTACTAAACTACCTTTAAGACACTTCGATTTTTATAAACACTTTGTGGTGATTTGTCTTTCATTGCCATGGAAAAGAAAGGCAGCGGTGTGTTTTTTACGTCTTTTCCTCTGTTGTAACATTATACTATTAATACAATAAATAACACAGACTAAGTCACAAGGACAATTTTAGTGAAATTATAACCAATTACAATACGTTAATTAAATTTTTTAATTGATTCAAAATTCAATTATAAATTTTTTAAACATATGAAACATAAACAACCTTTTCTAATTTATTTTACATGATACAGAAAAGTTTAAGTTTACACAATAACTTTGACTAGGAAAGCTACTTCTATACCTGTGTGACAAAGCTTCGACTACTTGTCACACTGAAAATTAACCTCAAAATTAATTCCGATAAAGATGCAGAAAATGTTCATACACCTTTGTTAATTCACTAAATACGAAATTAACGTTTCCAAGGTCCTTTGATGTGTATAAAAACTGTGAGGCCAGCCCGATGACATTTCGTAACGAATGACAGACAATGTGTTCCAATCTAGAGAGAAAACTTTTTGACGATACACGCAGGTATGGGGGATTAACATAAGAGAGTGTTGGCATACCTGTGTGGTGTGATGTATCATGGCGTGTATGGAGTGTGTGTCGAGCGCGGCGTGGTGCAGGCGGAGCAGCTGGTCGAGATGTGTGCGTTGGTGTGCGGCGTGCAGCAGTCGCGCCCACGCCGCCTCCGCACCCACACAGCTCGCCTCCTGCAGCGCGCCGCACAGCCGCAACGCCTCCGCACGCAAGCACGACACGCGACGCATCACGCCCCACACCTCTGTTCATATATACAACCCCACACAACATGCAGATCTATAAATATTGATGACTGGTTGATTATGATGATTGATTTATACAGTTCAATTACTAAAAACTAAAGGGTTTAAAATCGTTGATACTATTTATCTAAAACCTTTAAACGAGCAATTCTTGTATATTTTTATATATTCAAGATCTCGGAAATGGCGACATCTATTTCCGTGAAACTTAGTATGTAGGTAGTTTCGGGGACGTTAAATCGATCTAGCTAGATTTTATTCATAGAAAACTTTTTGAACTGAGATTTCAGACAATGAAAAAATATAACTAGAATATGAAGGTAAATTTCACCACCACTGTCAAAACAAAATAGTTCAGCAGGAAATTTATTGCTTCGAAAATCCGTGTAACACCAGTGCGAATCTGAGTGTATATATATATTTTTTTTGTTGTAAAAAATGATAATTTTCTGAGGAAAACCTAACAGTACATTTGATTTAAAAATGTTTTTTAAAGAACCGAGCTAGGCTCGGTCGCCCAGGTACTTCTATTTATATATAAATAAGCTAAGTTAGTTCAATGCTTTTATCTCTTCTGGTTCGGAGATCATAAACTTTTTTTTTTCTTAGTAGCATTAGTTTTAATAATAAACATATTTAGAAATCGATTTTTCTCTTAACATCGAAAACTCGTTTTTATTTAGAGCCCTATTCATCATACTACAAGATTTTTACGTATAATTTTAATAATTATTAGTCTACAATACTTGCATGATTCTTGGCAAAAACAACTCTACAGTATTGATACTTAAAAAATAATAAAGTACGGTTGTATTTCGTACCCCAGATGACCAGTAGTATTAATAATTTCACGAGTTAGCGCAAGCTAATTTAAGCTCTAACTAACTTACTTTAGTAGGTGGTAGAGCCACGCTGAAGCTATTATTGGTTTCAGTATGAATGGGTCGGCTCGTCCGGGGTAGCACCACCCTCTCACAGAAAACCGACGAGAAGTAACAGTGCTTGCATTGTTGCATTTCGTTCGGTCAGTGAGAAAGCCGGAGACCCATCTCCCCTCACCTCTCCTCTCCCTTTCTCTCCATTCTCCCAAACACAGGCTGGCAACGCACTTGTGACTCCTCTGGGGTTGCTAGTATCTATGGACAGCGGTGATCGCTTAACAACAGGTGACCCGCATGTTCGTTTGCTTCTTATATGATATAAAAAAAAGTTAATAAAATAACCCATACACTGGGCGCAAAAGTTATGAGGCAATCACAACATCACCATATAACTACCCACATGCCTATGTGGTGTGTAATTAAAATTACAGCTTATTTCCTGTTATATTTTGCATGATCCACAGGTGTAGTTTGTTTATACAGACAGTTACTGTGAGGGTATTTCCGCACTGATAATTACTAATACTAACTTTTCATAATTACATCTTTGATTTATGAATATCCCTTGTTGAGGATGTCTATTTGTATATTTAATATTATAAGGATAAAAAACGTTAAAGTGGGATTGAGGAAAATCACACGCTTTGTAGAGTATGCATGCTATAATATTGAAATAAAGTGTAATTTGAAGTGATGATAGCTTAGTTGATAACATATTAGGACACCGGATCAATGGATATAGGTTCGAATCTGAGTTTGAGATTTCCGTAAATGGAAATATTATGATGAGACCATAGTATAGTGGTAGGGCTTTTTCCAAGTAACATTCTCAAGTCGAAAATCTGTGGCCAACAACTTGCTGGTGTTCCGGCGGCTACACTTGAGAGCCAGCCCTCTCTAGGTTTACTGTGTTTACCATCTTAAATCACATTGTCATTTCACATCAAATGAGATTGTGGTCAAGCGCTAAAACCTCAACAATCCACTGAACGGATTTTCATGCGGTTTTCACCAGTAGACAAAATGATTCATGAGGAAGGTTTGGGTATATAATCTAAGTTTTTTTTTAAATTATTACAATAATAATAATAACAAAACAAATTGAACCGTCACGGGACGTCTGGCAAATGTGAAACATCAAAATTGTTTTGTATAAGTTATATGCCTAAAAGAAAAAATTACGACAGGAATCAGCTATGGCATAATGAAAAGATAAAGCATTACAATTTTTTTCTATAAAAAATGACTATTTTATTACATAAATACCCATTTTTATTAAATCAAAATCAAAAATACTTTATTCAGTTTAGGCCCTAATAAGGCACTTATGAACGTCAAAAACTACCACCGGTTCGGAAACAACCCAGTTATCGAGAAGAACCGACAAGAAACTCGATCTGGTTTATCTTTTTAATATATATAATATTTAGACTATATTACATACATGACAGAAACTTTTAATGGAAAAGAAATTTAATGGATGCACAGAGATGAGTCAATTCCAGACAACACTATCGTTCACATACTGATCCACTCTATAATAGCCTTTTGAGACCAAAACCCGCATGACATGGCGCTTAAATTCACAATCAGGCAAATCGGTAATATCCTTTGGAATTTTGTTATAGAACCGTACACTATTTCCCAAAAAACTATTACTCGTTTTACTAAGTCTAAAACATGGGATAACCAGTTTGTCACGGTTCCTAGTATTTAGACTATGCCGGCCTTTTACAAAATCCAGTTTATCAAGGTTCTTTCGGACATACATTAAATTATCTAGAATGTATTGGGAAGGCAGAGTTAAGATACCGAATTCCTTGAACTTAGTCTTTAAAGATTCACGAGGTCCCATATTGTAAATTGCTCTAACTGCTCGTTTTTGTAATAAAAATATGGTGTCTACCTCAGCTGCTGTCCCCCACAACAGAATGCCAAAAGACATTAAGCTATGGAAGTAGGCGAAGTAGACTAACCTAGCAGTGGCAATATCAGTTAGCTGGCGTATTTTACGTACTGCAAATGCAGCAGAACTTAATTTGCTTGCTAATTGTTTAATTTGAGGACCCCATTGTAGTTTTAAATCCAGTGTGATACCCAAGAATACAGTATTATCAACTAACTCTACAAAATTCCCCTCAATCCTGATGCTGCTATCCACTCGTGGAACATTAGGCAAAACAAATCTTATACATTTTGTTTTGCCTGTATTTAGCACTAACAATTAAATACAGAAACAAAAATTCAACTAGGCGCGGTATGTTTGGCGGCATTTATAAAAGAGCACTAGGTTACCGACGCATGCCACGTAACACTAGTATAATGAGTGGCGGACAAAAAAAATTTGAATCTTAATTTTATACATATAGGGTTGCAAATGTTTTTGAGTATTTCGTTAATAGTGTAAAGTTTGTGTTTGTTGTCGTCACGTCGCCAAGCCAAAATCACGTTTAGGGTGCGCCTATAGATGTTTCACATCACAAAAATAGTAAGCCGTCGCGGGACCTCTGGCAGAAGTAAAACATCGATTTTTTTTTTAGGTAAAACACATGTTACCCTCATACAAGTAACGTAGTAAACAACACTGTATAACTATAGGTATATGAGCTCAGTGAGGTAAGAGAGGTTACGCATAGTTGCTTGCGCATAGCATCGCGTCGCCACGTCTCACACATACGCCACAGCCTGTATCTCCACGCCAACAATCAGGTTTACCCTCGTTTATAGACATTTCATATCAAAAATGCAGACGAAATCGCGGGTATCACCTAATAATAAATATTTTATAGATTGATATGTAAGATAGCGCAATGAGGTAAGTGTTTAGAGCAGTGATTCCCAACGTGGGGCCCACGCCCCACAGGAGGCAATTTAAAAATGGACTCGACACGAATTTAATCCTTTTGCTTTGGGTTATTTAAATGCAATGCTAGATATCGGTGACAAATTTAACCAAAAAGGCTGATTATAAAAAAAAATGCTGTATATAATTATTAGGTATAATTTCGTTTGACCTTACCTAAATATCAGCAGAGTAATTAGAGTCGTCAAGTAAGTTTTTCATTATATATTTTGAAACGATGTTTTGATAACTATTTCATAGTGATTTTGTCATTTTCGTAGTGATAAAAAAAAAGGTTAGAAATTATGTATGAGGGGGGAGGGCATAACATTTTTAGGGATCTAAAGGTGGGCATGGTCTAAAAAGTTTGGGAAACACTGGTTTAGAGGAACTGACCGGGCATGTGCTTGAGCCGCTTGTGCAGTATGGTGTGTTCGCGCCACGCGTCGTGTAGACTGTACTCGATGCGTTTGACGCGCCACAGCTGCGTGAAGAGCGCGCGGTACCGCGCCGCGCACGTCGCCGGGAACAGCGTGCCGAGCGGCCCGTCCACGCGGTACTGCAACGCGAACACGTCCCACCCGTTGTCGTCGCGACCGTCACCTTCATGCAACACAAACACATCTCAACTTAGTATTATAAAACTGTCTCTCGTATTATCTCTACGAAGAATATATATGCTAAAAACTGATTGCCAATGATGTAGGAAGTGTAAAAAATACAACCAATTTATGTTGAAACTTTGATATGTATGTGTGTTTGTTTATCTTTTTGACCATGCTAATTTTTTTTTTTTATTGAAGCACGACATAGTGACTACACTATGCCTGATGTTAAGCATAGTACAATCCAAAAACATCGGCAACTATCGAGAGACAGATTATCCATCGCCGGTCGCCGCTGTCACGCCGGCCATAATGACGACAGTCACCCGGTACTGGATATGCATAGGCTGGTCCCGAAACGCGACGCGCAGAAGCGAGTCACTCTGACGAACTTTTTCGCCATGTACATGGTGGTTGCGACCCGGTCAGGCTGTAAAACCCTACCGCCCCGCTTTCGCAATTGCCTCGTTCGTTATTCAGCAGGGTGCACCACGTGTCGGTGAGGTTGGCTTGGGTGTCTCAAGTCTTAAGATGTTACTCGACACCCCTTACACCCCTCACCCCTCTCCTAAATTACTAAACGAAACTTTAAAGTGTTTTTATAAGGAACTTGAATAAAACGTGTTGTAACATATAGACATTTTTTATCAAAATTGTCTCACGAAAAACATACATCTTAATTTAAAACCTTAGGATTTACATTAATACAATTCGTAGAAGATAAAAAAAGTATATATGATTTATTAGTTGATATTCAGAAGTATCAAGACGTAAGGTCCACGACCTTAGCGATAGTTGATTTACGCACGGCTCGCATCGCGATAGCTCTTTTTTGTGCTACTAAAGCGAGTAAAATCTAAGCTTATATGAGCAATCACAACCACTTCAAATGTTATACACAAACAAGCTTAATAAGTAAGTAATATTAGAGCATACATTGAATAGGCATCTATATATTTTGTTATTTCAGATATCATAAGAAATAAGTGATGATTAATAATTTTAAATAGAGTTCAACAAATTACTGTCTTGCAATACTCTACCTAATAGCATCTTAAATATAAATAGCTATAACGGAAATATACTAGTGGGCGCCCAGTGGTCGATATTCGACCATAGTTAATTGATTTTGTTTGAACTTTATTAGAGTTCTTTTGTCAAAGGGTATACTTCTATAATCAAAGGTGTTCATCATGGCTACTATGTTATTTGCCATTTGCCATGATCTTTATATATACAAACAAAAAAAATCTATGTGTAGATGAAAACTGAAATTAATTATAAACTTGAAACAAAAACCAAAGGGTAAAAATTATTGGGCTCATTTTTTTTATTAAATCATCATTTGAAGTCAGTTTACCTTAAAAAATAATAAACATTACAATAATAGTTATATTTTATAATATCATTGTTGAATGTAGGTTGAAAAATAGTAATTGGAACGTAAGAGTTAAAAAATACATACAGTCGAGCATAGCAACCTCCTTCACAACCACTTTTGAACTTCGTAATTATTGACGGCTGTCAAAATGTCTTTTTTATTTAAATGTGTGTATATGTTGTGTAAAATTCGAGTAGTAGTGTGAGTAGTGCATATTTTAATTAATTTAATGTACTTCTAATGCATTTTATATAAAATAAACAGCTTTCTGCACTTCTCCGCTGTATAAACTTTAACTATGACAAATTTCAAGTTCACCCGTTGACGGGAAATAGGTTAAATAGGGGTACAATTTTTTTGCTTTACGTATTAATATACAGATACCAAAATTTAAATTTACTTTTAAACTACAATGACAATAATTACTTTTATATTACAAAATAATGTATATATGTTGTGTTAACATTAAGTTTTTACTTGTAAATTAATCCATATAGAAAAAACTTATTGATATACCAGTTTAATATAACTGAATAACACTGATCCATATTAAGTTATTAATAGTAGTATATGGACTCACAATTAGGATAAAGGTTGACATGTAAGCGAGCAAGTACGTGGTGCGGCTCGAACTGTGCGTTGGTGGCGCGCACGGCCGCCTCCAGCGTGCACGACAGATTGTGCACGTACAGCGACGTCGCGGGCTTGTTCAACTCCTCCCTATAATTATAAAGATATATTTGAAATTTGCCATTTCATTATTATCCATCAGTGGTTAGTGTAGTAATTGGAGACTGTAGATCATCACTTGTTCGAAACTTTGCGAAAGAGCCAGAAATTTCGGTGAAGGAAAATACTGGGATAAAAACATATATAGCATAGCATAGCTTCGCTAACTACCATATTTGATTTCAAAATCTGTTGCCAAGCGCTTATGGGTATGTTCCAGCAAATGCACTTGAGAGCTAGTTCTACTAGGTATAATATATTTATCATCCTAATATCAACACCCTCAAAACAGCCTATAATTCTGCTACCAAAGCTTGTAAGAGGGCCTATAATAGAGCGGATGCCCAACGCATTGCACGCTTAGGTCATGAACTCGTAAGTCATCCGACTAACAGTCGAACCTACTGGAGTCTGGCCAAAGCTGTGCAAGTCAATTTTTGTCGGTCAACGTTGCCGCCACTGAGGTACTCTGACGGGACACTGGCCTACGAGCCGCAAGAGAAAGCGACACTATTAGGCAATCTCTTTGCGACGAATTCCTGGCTCGATGATCGTAACACGCAACCACCTACTATTCCAAACTGCGGTGTCACTATGCCGGAATTACGATTCAGGCAACGTGACGTATTAAAAGAACTACGATCACTCGATGTTCGAAAGGCTAGCGGTCCGGATGGTATCCCAGCGGTTGTTATAAAAAAATGTGCAGCCGAGTTAGCTCCAATACTTACGCGCTTATACCGATTGTCTTACGTTTCTGGTGTCGTGCCTCGAGCTTGGAAAGAAGCCAATGTTCAACCGATTTCCAAGAAGGGGGATCGGTCAGATCCTAACAACTACCGTCCAATTGCCGTAACCTCAGTGCTGTGCAAGATCATGGAGCGGATCATTAACACCCAGCTTGTCCGCTATCTGGAAGATCACTCGCTAATTAGCGATCGGCAGTATGGTTTTCGCCAAAACCGATCAACGGGTGATCTTCTAGCTTATGTGTTGCACCGCTGGGGGAAGGCAATTGACAAGCACGGTGAGGCCTTGGCGATCAGTCTCGATATTGCCAAGGCCTTCGATAGGGTCTGGCACCGTGGTCTTCTTTCGAAGCTTCCGGCGTATGGACTCCCTGACAACCTATGCAAATGGATTTCTGGCTTTCTGCATGAGCGCAGAATTCGTGTCCTTGTCGAAGGACATGATTCGCAGCTCATGTCAGTAAATGCTGGAGTTCCACAAGGTTCTGTACTTTCACCTACTCTGTTTCTTCTGCATATCAATGATATGTTGCCTTTAGGCCATATTCATTGCTATGCAGACGATAGTACCATCCACAAGTTATATTACAGCAAGCCTTCTTGCAGTCAGGGAGAAACAGAAAAGAGACGGCAGGAACTAGTCACTGAACTTGACCAATCTTTGCTTCACTTATCAAATTGGGGAACAAGTAATTTGGTTGAGTTCAATGCCAACAAAACACAGGTATGCGCGTTTACCTGCAAAAGATCCCCATTCACCCCCCTTCCAACTCTTCAGAACGTCTCGCTCGCAATGCGAGACAGTCTCAATATCTTAGGCGTAGATATTCGCAGCGACCTCAATCCCAGGGATTATATCCAGAGCGTGATCTCCACTGCGTCTCGGAGACTCGGTATCCTGAACAGGGTGCGACGGTTTTTCACGCCTGAACAACTATATCTTCTTTATAAGGCACAAGTTCGGCCCTGCGTGGAATACTGCTCGCACCTCTGGGACGGTTCGGCAAAGTACCTTTTGGATACCCTGGACAGGTTGCAGAGACGGGCTGTCCGCATAGTCAATGATGCAGACGTTACAGAATCTATAGAGCCGCTTCAGTTGCGCAGAGACATTGCCTCACTGAGCGTGTTCTACCGTCTGTATCATGGCGAGTGTTCTGATGAGCTATTCAAACTTATCCCTTCCTCTCCTTTTCATAACCGTACCACTCGCGCTGGTCTTCGGAGCCACAGTTTTACGGTGAATCCTATCTGGGCACGAACTAAAAAGTTCGCTACGTCCTATCTTTGCCGTACCGTGAAGCTGTGGAACAATCTCCCGGCCAGTGTGTTTCCTCCTTCCTATGACATGGGGTCCTTCAAACGCAACGTGAAGAGACACTTACGCAGGCCGGCATGACAGCGGTGACCAGCGATGGATAGTATGTCTCTCGGTGGTCGCCACTGTTTTTGGATTGTACTATGCTTACCATCAGGCATTGTACAGTCACTTTGCCGAGCTACAATAAAAAAAAAAAAACATCATTATTTGATATCGGGTGATATTGTAAACAAAGGCTGAACCTTATACAGTGTCAAAAATGTACCTTTAGTTTTTTTTTTTTGTTATACCATAGGAGGCTAACGAACAGGTGGGTTGCTTGATGTTGAGTGATCACCATCATTCATAGGAACTATCAACACTAGGGGAGTCACAAGTGTGTTGCCAACATATGTTTGGGTGGAAGGGGAAGGATGGGCAGAGAATGTGGGCCTCCGGCGCTCTCACTGATCGAACGAAATGCAACAATGCAAACACTGCTACTTCACGTAGGTGTTTCTATGGATCTGGTGGTAGTACCCCGAGTGAACCGACACATTGATGCTGAAATCAGTAATAGTTTCAGCGTAGCTCTACCACATACAAAACATGAGATTTGAAAAATTCAAATTTCTCTAATCCTATTCCCTAAAACGAGAGTCCACACATTTTGACGCAACTATACTGAACTTGAGTATAATACTAGATTTTTTTTTTATTTGGTGTATTTGGTTTTAACACGAGTGTTATTATTGGTGTAGTATACATACTGTAGAAGCGTCATGAGATGGTGCACAAAATCGCCTTGTGCAAGGAGCAGATATCGGCGGTGCGCTGCGAGATGGTCGAGAAGATGGTGGTGTGTGGTGAGCGCGGCCAGCAGCCGCTGTGACGCTGCAACGTGTGCGTCGCGTACTCCCGCACGCAACCCCTCCGCCTCCCACCACGCTGTGTACTTCTCAGCTTCCATTGCTCCGCCTATATCGTTCACGATTTGTGTGAAACACATAATAGTTCACATGATAATGTCTATATGATAATATACTAACGGACCCGGAGGACGTTATCATGCCTTGATAATTAAAAAAAACCTTGACAAATTTTAAACCTAAATCTTCCCCGTGAATCTCTTTATCTACTGGTGAAAACCGCATGAAAATAAATCCGTTCTATAATTTCTATGTTTATCACCAACAGACAGATAGAGAGACGTGGCAGAGCCCTTTGTTTTTTAATATCTAGTGATTTATAATTTATACCTAAATTTGTGCTCTGCGCATATATATTCACAGCGGTCTAAAAGTTTGGCGAGAGATGTACCTATAAAATATTGTAAATATGTGTATAGAAATAATGTATCACATTTTCATATAGATAAATATATTATTGCGATCATAAATAAAACTTTAGGTACATAGACGCACGGTATACAGGTACATGAATGTCACTGCCAATAGCGATAAATTTTATAAAAATATTAAAAACTTAGCTTCTGCTATTTTGTGATTTAAATCGTAATTCGGAAGCCGATGGGTTAATTTGGAATACAAAATCAAGTGTATATGTAGACCGGTAAAGAAGCGAAGGACCATCAGAACAATAGCATTAGCTAGTTTAAACAATGGGCGCCGCATGCTTTCACATGACCATTACATTTGTTTCAAACAACTTCTACCTGTTTATTTTTCATATGTTAGAAGTTTTCTTCCTTTAAAATTATCTTTATATATATAAAGTGTTATTCTATAATATATTTCGATTTTACAAATCTTTGAAGCTTCCCATGACGACCTAACAATAATGTCAGAAAGGTTGTTATAACAAAAATGAAATGTATCATTTTTTTTACAATACAGATTACAATTCTACTATACCACTTACAATCCTAAGATGGAACAACTATTTAATGTAAAATATCCTACTGAAGTACTAATTATCAAATTTTTAGACGTTACATATTCACCATGTACCATTAAGTGTAAACTTAAGTTTAAAGCGATTAATACAATATGTGGTCTTAACTGTATTATGTCATTTTTACTTAATATTTTTCCATGTCCTGTAAGATATTATCAACATACATTCAAACATTAAATTGGATCAAAATTATAAAGAGATACAATAAAAATATGAGATTTTTTCAATTTATACTTACAAGAGTATTTGCTGGAATTGTAAAAATCTGAGTGGAACTTTCAAACGGTGTCTGTGTAATTTGAATAAATATGACATATGTAGTTAACTATGCGGTTAACTAACCTGTATGAGATTTAAGTAAAGCCTGCAACTGTAGTGCATGGTCTGTGGGAGCGGGTTCGTCTGCGCAAGCTTCCCGCATAAACACGACGCTCTTACCCGTCGCCAGTATCTGTGCGGCTTGCTCACGAGACATGAACGATGGCACCATCCATTCCCTGGTACACTCATTTATTTACAAATACTTATTTACTTGCTCATACTTGGCTAGTACTAATGTAGATTTAACTTATCCCAGACAAATCTTTGTGACTTTTTATATAGAGCTCTCGCAACGCGCCGGGGGAAAGAGAATTGACCCGTATCAAATTGCGATCACCTCTCTCGTTCTCTTTGTATTGGTAATTTCAAATATCTCGGTGCGAAACCAATGACATTGAAAAAAAAACCTAACCCATAGATGGGTGAAATGTATATGTTGTTTTCTGTAACCCTGACAATGTGTATGCAGAATTTTACAATGATCAGTTCCGTAGTTAAGGTATGAAAGCATAACAAACAAAAAGAGTCACATTCATATCTGTAATATTAAATAAGAATATTCAGTTTTAGTGTTAAAAGGGAATATTAAAATCATAACATCATTTAAAAATAAAGAAAAATAATGCCTCATAAACGGCAGGGAGACAAATCCTTACAGAGAGCAATGAAGTAAAGCTCATAAACTAGTCATCACTTTAAAAGTCATGATCAGTTAGTAAATTTAACAAACACCATAATACTATTCATACATATATTAAATTAAAAATAATTTATGTGTTAAGGTATACCAATAACAGACAAAAAAAAACATATACATGAAAGAGGAGTTTTATTAACATTTATTTCAAAAATATATGATTAAAAAGTTGAATAATCTCTTAAATCAACCTTTTAAAATTCTCACCTGACTCTATATTTATCATGCCACATTCTGTCAATTGGTACACCACTTCTACTTTCAATGAAGAATTCATTGTAAGGGTCATCTATTTCACCTGTAATAGAAATAAATAAATTAATGTTACTTTCTTTACAAAGCACTTTGAAATATACATCATTTTCTAAACTTAAAATAATAAGTAAAAAATAAATAGTAGTTTTATATGTAGTTTCATCGCATGTAAACTACAAATACAAAAATCAGTATTAAATAATGTACAGTATAAAGGTGTTCATTAAATCGGAGCTCCAAATACTTATTGTTGTTATTTTTACATTTTATAAGTTTCAGTGTTTGACTACAAACTCACTTGATGTTAAATGACAATGTGGTCTAATACGGTAACCATCAGGTGCGGCTGTCAAAACACCTGTAGGGGCTTGAAGACAGTATTAACTTGAGGCTG
>JACEII010000013.1:1076833-1104876 GCA_014332785.1 Antheraea mylitta | reverse complement strand
TGTCAAAACACCTGTAGGGGCTTGAAGACAGTATTAACTTGAGGCTGTTGACCAGATATGGTTATGATATTTTCCGTCAATGAAAGTTCCAACTCATTCGCAAGGTTTCGAACCTACATCAATGTCAGAACATGGTAGATTTTGTAGGTGGTAGAGCCACGTTGAAGCAATGTTTCAGCTGGTTTCAGCATGAATGAGTCGGCTCGTCCGGGGTAGTACCACCTTCTCACAGAAGACCGACGTGAAGTGACAGTGGTTGCATTGTTAGCGTTTCGTTCGGTCAGTGAGAGTGCACTCCACCTCCCCTTCCCCTCACTTGCCCTCTCCCTTCCACTTCCCTCTTCTCTCCTTTCCCCCATCCCTCTAAACACAAGCTGGCAACGCACTTGCAACTCTTCTGGTGTTGCTGGTGTCTATGGACAGCGGTGATCACTTAACATCAGGTGAACCGCCTGTCCGTTTGCCTTCCTATATGATATAATTTAAAAAAAAAAAAAAAAAATAGTAACCAGTGAGTCATTATGGTATATATTTTAAATTCGATATCACAATTACATATGTCATAAATGTAATAGAAAAACCATAAGTACCATGCATCAGCCATCGAGTAAGCATTAACAGCAGCGGGTAAGTGAGAGCGGTGAGAAGCCGACGTGCCAACGTCGATACACGCTCGTCCCCGTGACGCACGAACCGATGCACACACGACGCTAGCTCACCACCTAAGATCATTTTTTTATTAACTAACCGCCCGCCCAGTTTTCACAAGAGCGTATTGATCAAGAAAAGGTGACTAAATCTTTCTTTTAGATTACGACATATACGACGGCTTACATGGGTAATTAAGTAGTTACATTTCAATTTTAACCATTCGAGAGTCTTGTCCATCGGCATGGTAACCAAGTTTGTTCAATTCTAGATTTCTCAGTGGTCGCTACTAGTTTATGGATTGCACTTCAATTGCCATCAGGAACAGTGCTGTCACATAAACATGCTACAATACAAAAAAAAAAAAACAGAATGAAGTAATTCAAATTTAATGAAATATTGTGAATATACTAAATGTATACATTTTGAATTATTACAAGTATTTATTTTTCATTCATGTTTTTAATATTCCTAAGTAAGTAAAAATAGCCATCTCAGTGCTTCGACAGAAAATCTCTAGATATATATGAAATTTATACTACATGCATAAATTCCTAAAATCTATTTTAAAATCTATACTATAATTTACTGATCACTTTTTTAATGCACTGAATGGAACACAGTTAAGGTGATGCCTACTGTAAGTACTATACAATACACAGGCAAACAGTTTATGTACTCAATACTCATTATTATGTAAATAATGAGAACTGGAACAAAAAAAAACCTTTTTTGTGATGTGCAGTGTGAGCTATGTTTGCCAACCACGTCAACCGATGTAGAGGTTCTTGAGCCCACACACACACACGCCGTAATGTCGCTCCGCCACCGTCGCCTTCACAAGCCTTTAAATTTAATATCACAACATAAATATGCACTTTAATAGCACTATTCTCTCTAATTCACTATTTCTCACTAATCCGGCACTATTGAAAACCAGGGAGTATCGAATTATTGGAATATTCGGATTACTGGATTGTATAGAAAAAATGTATAGAATTTTTGGAAGTTACTAAGACTTCTATTGCCCCAGCAAGGTCTTAACAGCTTCATCGGACTACTTAGGCGAGCGCTTAAGGCACACAGCCGATTTTATTTGACAACTGGCTCAAGAGTGTACGGCACACCTCGGCTTGGGCAGTTGCCTGATATGTGCAATTCGCGACCTATCTGAGCTAACCTAAGCTAAACTAACTATTCATATATATATATGAGTTGTTGAAACATCTATGTGTCCCAAGCATACATACCTCAACAACTCTATATATATCGTATTCGATAAGGGAAAGAAACAAAACCCTTCCACTTTCGTGTATTAGCATGTATGCGTGCACGTGTGTGGGGGTGATATGTGCAATGTTGTCGCAGTGATGTAAGATTTTGTGTCACAGTATCGCGCGAGCAGCGCACCCAAGGGTTCTACACCAAGTGAATGGACCTAGGCTTCAGTCGCTGCCGAGGGGTGCTTAATCTGGTGACTGATGCGGAGGCTACCTGATTACTAGACGCGTATCGTACTATACCTATAAGATTATAGAGATCTTATATTGAAAAAGGTTTGTTTATGTTTTTATAAACATATGCAGTGTTATTACAAAAAAATTCAAAATGTATTGAATACTTGCTTTAAAAAGGGTTTGTATTAAATGCACCGCACTCGCCCGAAGCAAGTTCGCGTTATCCTTTTTTGCAAGTCTAACCCACCCTAGCCAAAGCGAGACAAAAGAATAAAACGGCGAATATTCAGCGAGCGCGGTGTATTTAATACGAAACCTCTTTAGGGCAAATATACAATATGTATTATACTTTTTTGTAATAACACCGATGAAGTGTTAAGCCTTACTAAAGTTATTTATTTATACCATCTCTTGCTGTCGTCTGGCTTAATTTCCGGAACATAATTGCAAGCACCAGCTAGTAAATGTAATAACACAAAATGATAAAACTAACCTGAGATTGCAAAAGAGCGACACTACGATAGTATTCTGTTATCTCATCTCTGATTGCGGAAACCAGTCCTTCTCCCATCAAACCTGAAATAAACAATATTTAGAATAATACTTAATTCAAAAAAAATCTACAAAATCACACTATTATAACTAAATACTTGCCTTGTGGCATGAGTCCTGAAGTAGGATCTATAAACTCTTTGAGCCTGTCATGTAAGAAACCGAGGTGTGCGATACGAGAGTACAGGGTTTGCATCGGTCGGGAACCCGAACCCCCGCTGCGTGCACGGACTCCCGTCGCAGCTAGCACCGCCTCGCGTACGCAGTTGCGTTCGCTTGGACGATCTGTTAAACACATACAAAAATATTTCAATTCAGTCCTTATATTTCATAATAATCAGAGGCGAATTTTAGTCCTTTATAAGATTTTCTGTATTTTTTTCAAAGGATTTCAAACTTTATAAACTGTAAAGCAAGACCAAATTCTATCTCCGTAAGTATTTTAGTTTTTTTAACATGTATACAGCTTGAACATCTTAAAAAACAAAATTAAATAACTTAAGAAGAGCTAAAATTGGACTTGGTCCATTTTGATATGTAACCATTCAATTTGATTAATGTTTTGGGGTTGGAGACAATATTCAAATATTTCAGACTACTGACTGTGATTTTTTTATTTTATTATTGGCAATCAGTATTCTAATAGACTATTACTGCCATTGTCAAGTGAGTAACGATATTACACGTTTCTTGATATAATTACAATAAACTAACAAGATTCTGGCCATGTCAATGCATGGCAGGCAAGTCGGAATCCATGCTCCGTGATATTATTTGCGACCCACTTCACTTGTGCACAATAACCAAAATATATTACGTAAAGCACCACCGGCATTACACAATATAGAACCAAATAACACAATAATATGGATAAAATATAAAGACCACTACATGGCATTACAAGATTCCGCCAAAAACTCTACTGACTGTGATTTAATTGATTTTTATTTTTAATCAATGGCATGGAACTTAAACATGAGCGTATAGCTGGTATATTTCGAAAGAACATGCAGGTAATTTCATGGACTTATTAAATGACTATGATAACAATAACTATAAGTATTCTATACATTTTTAAATTACCTGAAGTTTGTAAAGCAATGGCCATGTTGCTTTGATCAGATGGAAGACTTTGATTAGAACCTTGCCTTTTGGCCAAGTTGCTTGCCCAGCTCCCTGAACCAACTGTACTTTTGCTTATACTTGATGGAGGCCCTTGTATTCCAGCTGTTGATTTCTAAATATAATAAATTAAATAACTAGCAATTATGACATTCTAAATTAAGGATCAATAGATTCATTTTGACAACCATTAAATTCATTTAAATTTTATAAACTGCTGCATTAAAGGACCCTGTATTTCTAGTTCAAAATAATTGATCGTGATCTGATATTCTTGTTTGGTCATAATGAACCTAACTATAACAAATTAATATTTAGGAGTCTGCATACATACAATTATATTTTTATTTATAGCAGTGTTAGACTATGTAATACAGTCTAGTCTAGTGAGTCTAGGTGTAGTCTAGTACATTTCAAGAGGAGTAAAGTCCAATTTTATTCATTCATAAGATTTTATTTGACATCTTAAAATTTTAACCATGTAAGATATAAAAAAATGATATTAAAAAAAATTGGAGGTTTTATATGAGGAAATAAAATTGGAATTGGTTCAATTTGAAATATAATGACTTAGATAATATCCATTTAATTTTAGTAGCAAAACCTATACTGGTTTTGAATTTGCCAGAATATTTATGGATATAAGTCACTGCCTTCTAAACAGAGATTGCATTGTTACATTTCATTCGATAAGTGAGAGCACCGGAGGCATACGTCCCCTCCCATTGCCCCTTCCTTCGTCCCCTTCCTCCAAACAAAGGTTGGCAAAGCACGACTGCTCTGGTGTTGCAAGTGTTTATGGAAAGCGGTGATCATTTAGCATCACGTGATCCGCCTGTCCATTTGCCTCCATTGGTATAAAAAAACATATATATATATATATCATTTCAATGTGTAGAGGTATATAGACCTAAATTATTATGTATTTATTAGATAGTACAATATCTGTTAAGTTATCAAAGGATATCACTTATATAAAACCACCATTTCTGAAAAAAAAAACGATTTTGACATATTTTACATCATGTACTTACAACTGTGGCCAGATGAGGAATAGGAAACAGTTGCTGTGTACATTCAAACTGATGAGGTGTTTCTGATAAAGCCAAAAGTAGAGACAGCACTGATATGCGTTGTTTTAATATAAACTGAAAACATAAGATATATAATGCTAATATTTCATTACAACATGATTATGCAAAAGACATAAGAAATACTAATAAAAAGTAATATGCCATTACAAATTTATCAATTTATTTATGTGTACCAAATAATACTGATTTAAGAGTATGCTATATTAATCCAGATTTTTTTTGTAGATATGTTTTAATTCAAAGTGACATCACATCTTTGACATACAAAAGAAGTTCATTAATTCTAAGAAGGAACAACTTTAGTGTAAATAAAAAACATATTTACTCATAAACTCAGCTCTGTAGAATAGAGAAAGTAGAATGTGCGAATGCTGTACTGATAGTATGTATCCTAAATCAAGGTCTTACAATATGTGATAATTCCATACGGAATCATCATATGTTTTCAATATATCAAAAACCTTATTAAGTTACTTATTTAATGTAATCCCTGAGTAGCCACTTAAGAACATTAAAACTACCATATATCACCTAGTTGTCATACATTAAAGTTTATTAGTCTCAAAGATAGTGAAGTATCAGTTATAAAAATAAAATTGATACATAAAGCTATAAAAAGATTTTACTTTTATTTAATCTCTAAATAGTAGAAAACACTATTCCTTGTGCCACTTTATATAATTTAAACTTGCCGCGGAATTGTGATTAGTTGTCAGGATAAACATTTTTCAACTTCACTACAAGGTTTACTTTAAATTCTTATTGTTTATTAAATCTAGGAAACAATTACAGTGTTATAGGCTTTCAACAAATTAACAGAAAGAGAGTAGAATCAATAGGAACTTTTAAATGTAATGTAAAAAAATGATAACATTACACAATCTATACTAATATTAAAAAGAGGTAGTTTGTGAGTTTGTGACGTTGTATGGGGTAATCTCAATCTCAATCTACTGGTCTGATTTGAAAAATTCTTTCAATATTGTGTAGCTCATTTATCGAAGATGGTTATAGGCTATAAATCATCACACTAAGATAAATAGGAGCAGAGCACCAACGGAGATTTTTTTTAAATCAGAGATCTTTCCTCTTAAGAGCTTCCGCATCATGTTTGCGTTAGCTCAAAGTAACTTTTCCATACAAACAAAGTCTCGAGCAGAGGCTAGTAAGTAATGCTTAAGTTACATGTCTTTACATAGTAAAAGGTAACAATATATTTATTGTGTTAATAGATTATATACTCACTGAAGTCTTCAGTTTTGAATAATATTCATTAAATTTTTCAGCATCTCTGGCAGAAACTGCTGAAAGGCGAGTGTGAATCTTTTGACAAAGTAACTTTTCATCTTGTACAGTACGAGTCTTGTCTCCCGTGGAAGATAAATAAGATATTGCTAATTCATATGCATTATCTGCAATAATAATAACGAAACAAATCATTTTCGGGTTTCACCCAGCTATAATTCACAAAGCGATATCAATTGTAAGGTTGATAATATTTTACAAGAAATATATAACACTTTATTAATCACATACAGTAGTAAAGAGAAAATTTGTTTAAAAACAACTAACAGACACCTTTATTAAACACTGACAATAAACCTTTTAGATATTCCTGTATGCCACACATTTAGTAAAATTTTAATGACAATGCTTTTCCTTCTCCAATATAAAATTTATATTAATTTATACAATACGAAAGTTATTTAACGCAATATAAATTGAAGAATAAAAACAAACAATGTTTACAGCGAGTGACGGCTACAATTTGAAAATAGAAACATACCCGGGTCCACTGACAACTGCGAGCACAATTTGTGAAGCTGTATCGTTAGGTTATTTGAAGATATGTCCATGATAATTTGCTTTAGACATGTATAATTAAAACCTCCAATTGGAATGTTTGAAAGTTTATTGTGCTAATAACATTCAAATTAACACACATATAAATAAATTTATAATATATGTAATGGTAATAATTTATATAGGATAACAAAAAAAAAAACGCAGTGAGAAAGTAACAATTAAATGAGTATTCAGAACGAAAACACACAGAAATCCATAAAAATGAAGAAACGAAAAACCAGTATTTTTGACAGTTCCAAACACAGAAATTTTTAGATTGCCAGATGCCTTTTAACCAATTACGGATTACCCGAATCTAAATGAAATTGTAAGATTTAAAAAAATACGTAAATAACATTATTTTGTAAATACTGTTATTAAGTAACTCCCAATAAAACATAGTAAAGCTGTGTACAGGCAGACCTCGTACTTACGGCATGTTAGGTTCACGAAATACGCGACGTAAATCGATACGACGTAAGTCGATACATATTTTTTTCATATGTTTACATGTAAAATCCGAGGGTTAGGATCCACACGGATTCAAAAGTAGAAGAAACTGCATTTATAATAAAGAATATAAATACTTTATTATCAAAAGTAAGTTCTTAAAATAATATATACGTACTTATGAAATTGCTAAAATAGTTTTTTTTCTACTAATAGTTATTTTTGGTATTTGTACAAATTAAAGCATTCCTTTTTCGTATAATAGTTCTGTTTATAGAGACGGAAGGTTAATTGCTTTGTTGTGGTTAGTTAGCTGTTAGGAGTTTTTCTTTATCTTTCAATATTGTTTGTACGGTCGTGCGTGATGAATTAAGTTATCATCCAATAGATGAAGTCGAACATCTGCGATCTTTGAGTTTTAAAATCATAGATTTAAGTTCCATTGTAATTGTCTTTCTTACTCTCTTCTTCACTTTACTATTATTGTCTTGTTTAGGAGGCATAGTTAGATAAAAATTTACTTAAACATGTACTTCATGTAAAAACAAAAACTGTCAAATATATTAAAAAAAACTAATGTATTACGTCTAGATTGTCCGTTGTCCGTGTTAAAACTAACTGAACAAAATCAGTGTCATGTGCGAGGTAATCCCCACGACAAGTGAATTCTCCTACGCCGGAATTCGAAACATTTAACGTATGCTTCAGGAATAGTGTCAAAACAATGTTCGACGTAAATCGAAACGACGTAAGTCGAGGACTGCCTGTTTCAAGTCAGCAATATCAATTTATTAGATGCTGTGTCAACAGCGTAAGTATGAAAATTATAGCTGTAAAAATTGTAGCTGTAAGATAGAAATTGCATTGCAGTGAACATTATCTAATAGATACGTATTATACTTCATCTTTAGATGGGAAATTCAACATATTATATTTTATAGATCTGTGTGTCATCAACAATTAGTTTAATTAAATATGTTATTTAACTATCCACGACAATGACTATGTTGCATATTACTACATAAACTAAATAACAACGGCCAAAAGGAATCGGAAATAATTTATTTTAAGTGCTAAACCATATAAAGGTTTTATTCTAAATAATGCCTCGTATTTTAAACCATTTAACATCCATTTGACAGCACTATAACCACCTAATGTTTATATACATATAGAGTCAACTCTTGTTATTTAAAAATTGTAATAGTATAAGCAAATTGTATTAGAATTTAGTTTTCTTGAAGAAATTACACTCCATACTTCCAAAATACTGTAATTGGTAGAAATAAAGAAAAAGTTGAGTAAATTAATTATGTTCATCTCATATATTTATTTATCTTTTTTGAAACTCATTCAATATTGTTGTTGAAGGTGATGATTTTGAGTTTTTCTAAAATCTCACATATTTTCTCATATATCTTCATCTTTGCTTGCATATTTAGCAACATTTTTCTATCAATCAATAATTGCTTACACAATTTTTAAAGATTTGTTAACTATAGCTATTTTTAAAGAAATCATTTTAAATGTACGTTTACTGTGTACAAATAGAATTTTGCATTTGCATATTCTTCTCTACTTCTTCACATTGTATCGTAATCGTTACTGTATCAAAATATTGACACTGGCAAAAGCTTCTGCTGTGCCAAAAAATCTAGAAAGAAATAAACTAAAATATTTGTTTTGCTACATAGAAACCGAAAAACCTGATATTTATGATAAATCTATTCTCTTTATCGAAGTATAATATGAAATATGAATCCTAAATCTCCCGAAGCGAGAAATAGGGACGATAAACCTTTTGAGGGTATGAACATAGCGGACTCTGAACCGCTAAACCTTTTGTCTGGACGATCTCCTTGCCCACGTTGTAATAAATCACGCATGTTTTTTTGCTACACCTGCTTTGTCCCGGTTTCATTATTAAAAGACCACATACCATTGTGTACGGTAAATATTTGAATATATATTTATTGATAATTTTTATAGAATTTTTTATTTTAATTAATATTTTTAAAACATTTCAAGTTACCAGTTAAAGTGGACATCATCAAACACAGAAGAGAAATAGACGGTAAAAGCACAGCGGCTCACGCTGCAGTACTCGCACCAGGACACGTGAATGTGTATACATATCCAAACATGCCAAATTATGTTAATGATGGAAGAACTGTGTTGCTGTATCCAGGAGCTAATGCCAAAACTGTGCGGGAACTCTTCACTGGAAAACAGGACAATGTAACATATGCAGAAATGATGACCACTCAATTACCATCTGGTTACAGTATAGGAACATTAATGACAAAAATTTTGAACGATAGTGATTGTCATGATATTTATCATGTGGAAAATTTTCCTGTAGATCATGTAATATTGATAGATAGCACTTGGAACCAAAGTCGAGGTATATATGCAGATGAAAGACTTAAAAATATTCCCACTATAGTATTACAAAAGAGAGCATCACAATTTTGGCGTCATCAGAAAGGTAGTCCTCGATGGTACTTATCTACAATAGAAGCTTTACATCAACTTTTGTTAGAATTGCATCTTTGTGCGTGGGGTCGAAGCAAAAATTACTCATCACATGTGACAATCCATTATTCAGTGCATAGCGAAGAAAGTCACTCTCAGTGCCAACCATATACAGGACAATATGACAACTTATTGTTTTTTTTCAAATTTATGTATGAGAAACTACATTTACTTTATAAGCATGAAGATTTGCTTGCATATAAAAGACCAATGTCATGATAAACTAGAATAAGTGTATTTCAAATAATTGGTATTACATAGTTCATGTAAAAATTTGCTATCTTAAAATCTTAATATTACTGACAATGAACAGTGACTAATTGATTAACCCCTGGACTGTCCAAAACCATCAAGACCTCATTAAAATACTTGAAAACTAACTTTACAAAATTATAAAAAGAAATTTCTGCAAAGGACTCCTGGATTAATAGTGAAAATTGGGTAGTCCTATTGTGATACATTGATGGGTTGTGCTGAAGTGTATGCCATACTAGAATGTGCCCATATCAATCTGCAACACCCGCTTAGGCCTCCCATGGCAGCGGCTCAAGCCTAGGTTCGATTCCTCGGTAGGGAGCCCTTGAGTGCGTTGCTTGCGCGATACGGTGACACACAAATATACATCATCGCTACAACACTACACGATCACCCCCACACACGTGCACGCCTACACACTTACACGTGAAAGTGGAAGGGTTTCTTTTTTTTCCCATATCCAACTGAAAAACTCTCAATTTTCCGAAAATAAATATATGGAGGAGTTGTTGAGGCATGTATGCTTGGTACATATATACGTTTCAACAACTCATACATACATGAATAGTTAGTTCCTCGCAATGAAGCTGCTGATGAGCCTGCAAGAGCAGGTGCTGCAGAGATACACATTGGTCCTAAACTATTTTGTGGAGTACTCTAAAACCTAGCTCTTCTGACCCTTAGAAACTATTACAACCAGGAAGACAAAAGGTCCTGGCATAACATGTCAGGACAAAAACATTCCAAAGAGCTCATCAGGGCATTCAACCAGCAATATTCTGGAGAGGCACTGTTAATCAGTAGGAACCAATTACGGGTTTTAGCAACAAACACAAAACTTCGAAAAACAAAAAAGTTTTTTTACATTATTTTTTAATTGAAATGTACAATTTACGAAGTTCATAAATTAAAAAATAAAGTAAAAGCATGATTCACCTTTTTGAGATCTGGGTCTTAAAAAATAAGCGGATGGTTTATTGTGTTCATGATAATAAATAGTTAAGTAATTTTCCACTGTCTATATTTAAATTAAACCTTATTCATATTATTATTTAATACGTTCTTTGTTTTACATTTTATAAATGTAACAAATTTCCAAATGTATTTGTGATTAGTATATATAGTGATGAATAAAATTTTATTAAAATCACAATCTTACTTTTTCACTTTCTACATATATTATAGTGTACTTTGTAGAGATAAAGGGATTGCTGTGTTTATTGTTATAAATTAATTTCACATTAAAATTAAAAAAAGATACATTTTTAATCTATTCAAAAATGTGAATGATAGAAGTTTAAAATACAAAAAAATGTCGACGATTATGTACATTAAGTTCCATCTAAATATTAAAAATCAAAGATGTTTATGAAAAAAAATGTTTTTTTTTTTTTTTCTATACGGGAAATGTAACAAATTTAAAGTATTTTTAAGAAAGTTGTGAACAAAAACTATTATTTCGACAAGTATAATAAAACAACTCTAAATTTATCAGGGAGTTTATTCAGAGGTGGGGCGGGCCATTGGTATAATAAATGATTTGTATTTAACATATGAGATGGATGCGAACTACATTTCGTAAGCCGAAGCAATAAATAGTAATGTACTCGTAGATCGATACTTAGATTCGCCCACAGGTTCTTCTTTACGTCGTGAGGTGGTGTGACTACGATCGATTACTTTCATTCTACCTTATTTCCACTATCCGGCTAGTAGCTGCCGCCTGGTCTAACACGATTCCTGTTAACTCATATTAATTTATCATAACATTTTTTTATTGTAGAACGACAAAGAGACTACACTGTGTCTGATAGTAAGGAGTGTATAACCCAAAACCAGGCGACCATCAAGGACAAGCCAGCCATCGCCGGTCTTACGAGACAAGAATCATATTGTGATCAGTGTTCTTGCGAATGACATTTATTCTACGCGAGTTTTGGAATCGAACTACAATTGGGTTAGAATACATTCTAGACGATTAGTAGACGCTGAGGGCTGTGATTGCTAACACAACGAGTAGTCGTATAATGGAAATAAGCCCTTAGAATATTAAATCAGTTGTTTATGTATTAAAAGTTATTCGTAAGTCAATTTTACTTTAATATTGCTGTTTCTATGGTCAGAAAAAAAAAATCTATGTGTGTAGTCATGAATAATGTGTCTGTATCTGAGCCCGAGAAATTAATTAAACCTTTAAGATAATACAATAGATGGTAGGTATTTCATGAATGGTACGGCCGCACTGGTGTAGTCCAACATAGAAGTTGTGTGGTGTGCCCCTTTTGAGTTCTCTCGCACGCTAAAGGCCTGACGATCTGTATATCGTTCTATGTAAAACCCATATTCGATGGCCGTCGAATTAGTCCGCGGATTACATATGATCTCCTTTGTGGTAGTAACCTTTTTGGGTGGATTCTTGCGTTCGTAGTGAAGAGACGTGTGGCACGGAGAGATTTTAGGCTTAATACTTGCGTCTTATAAAATCGCAAGCACGGAACCCTCACGTTCGATTGATTCTTTTACACGGATGCTTTCAAGATGCAGCAGTTTCAAGTTATATCTCTTGCATAGAAGAGGGGCTCAGCACCAACGCACATAATAACTAATATACAGCACATACTTGTCGCCTGCTTCGCATATAGAATTTAATAAATATATGGACAACTTTAAATGCAATGTTGTTTACATTTGTTAACTCTTCGTTTCTGAAGTACCTACTCCGACTTGCCCATGACATTAGCTCTGCTCTATGTATATACCTTATAGATTATCCGCATTTTTTGTTACTTTACAGGAAATGTACATACTTTGAAAGTATTAACAGGTATTTTACATAGATATTCAAAGGTTTGCTCTCTAGAATTCGACGCATACTTTGCAAGGCAGAAGAAATATATTAACGATTATTTTGAGATCGAGCTATACATTCTTTTTGGAATCCGTCAACAGAATTCAATATATTAACTTATAAATCCTAAGGAATGTCATTAAAAATTTGTTCACTAGTGAAAATAACTAAAGTTGAACTATCTAATCAGTACCTTGATAATAGTCGAGACTATTAATGAACCTCGCAAAATTATTATGCAATATATTTGGCAGAACGATGTCCTCAATCATTAAATAGTATAAAATAGTCCCCTACCACGTCTATTTGTTTGCTGTAGTCCGGCAAAGCTGTTAAGACCATGCTAGGTAAATAGCGTAGTCAGATCGAGAAATATACCAGATTAGGCCCCCCTCGGCAGCGGCTCAAGCCTAGGTCCGTTCCCTCGGCGTGGAACCCTTGACTACGCTACTTACACGATACAGTAACACAAAACCTTAAATCACTGTTACAACATCACACACATCACCTATACACACGTGCACGCCTACACGCTGTTTTTCTTTTTCAGAGAAATAAACGAAAAGAGTTCTACCCTTATTTTTCCCTATCCTATCCTATATACAATAGGTTAGAGGAATTTTTTCGACACAAAATAATATAGGAGTTATTGAAGCACGCATGTTTGGTACACATGCATGTTTCAATAACTCATATACGTATATCTAGATAGCTTAGCTCAGATAGGTTGCGATTTTTGCACAGAACAGGCGACAGTCCAAGCCGAGGTGTGCCGTGCACCCTTGAGTTAGTCGCCCAAACATCCCAAATCGGCTGAGTGTCTTCAGCGCTTGCCTCAATAGTTCGGTAAAGCTGTAAAGACCTCTCCAAGTAAACAACGTTTTCATTTCGAAAAAAAAAATCGAGAAAAAGTCTATTCACGACAAACTCAAAAACTACCGAACGATTTTTACGAGTAGATAAAGTGATCATGAGGAACATTTATGTATATCATTTATCAAGGTTTTTTATCACCAAGGCGGGACAACTTCTGCCGGGCCTGTTAGTTATTTATAATTAAAACCACGAAGTAAAGAATGGACTCTTCCATAATTAAAATGCATGACGACTAAACGAATCCTTTCCCAGTGCTCTTGTCATAATATCCATGTACAGCAAACAGTAAATCAAATTATATATCCATTAATCTTCGTTTTTTTTTTCTATAAATTTTAATAGGTAGTTAATATAAACTATTGAATAAAATTCTTTCAAAATTTATAAGTAATTATTTATTTGTTACAATCATAAGGAAATTAACCAATATAAACTTTATATATTGCTTTCTGTTTGTACACAAATATTACTAATTGAAAATATAACAGTATATACCTTTAGTAAATTCTTAAGGGATAGTAACGCATGTTGTAAATATACTTCGTGATTACCTATACATAATTTTGTACATTAAATTCTTTTAAGCACTTATGTCACAGAGTATATTATTTATTCAATAACGTTTACCTAATTATTTATTTTAGTGGGAATTCCTCAATCATAATTTAAATAAACCTTCTCACACGTCTGTGAAAATATAAATACGCCTTCATATCACACATAGCGAACGAATTCGAAATCCAATTTAACTTCTTAATTCGAATTTAACCTATATAGTTCTTATGTAGCCATAGGATGCACGATATCATTTGTCTGGTTACGTTACCCACTCAAGCATTGAGCGTCCCAATATGGAACTCGGTAAAAATGTCCTTAAGTGTGGCGCGTCCTGTATCGGGACGCGTCGCATGTTTATTTACAGGCATATTTTATCGAGTAATACAGATTTTACTCTTTCGCGCATATTAAAATAGTATAGGGATGACAGAGTCCACCCTCTCACAGGTAGTTTAGCACGTCTATGGTACAAAAAATTGAGATTTGTTATATTATATTCATAGAACAGTTGCAATGCAATTCAAAGTCAAGTGTATTGTAAGAAAATACATTTTTTTTTATAATACTAATTGGAATTATACAAAATTTTAATTAAAATTAAACAAAATTAGGTTTTTCTAAACCAATGTTACGAAAATTTGTGCTCAAAACCCTATCTGTTGAAAGTCTTAAATTGGGATCCACGTCAAGCTAGAATTAGTTTTTTTACCGTCAACGCTTGAAGGCAAACAATAGTCTTCCAAACGATACGTAGCACAGTGTTTTGTAATATATTACCAAATTGAGCATAACATAATTCGTTGATAGAATTAATTACCCAAGTTTTATTTTGTATTTATTGTACATCATTTTTAACAAGTACCGTTCAATAACTTTGCTAAATTAAAATTTAGTAAATTTAAAATTAATAAGAAGATAATTTTATAACATCTAAAACATTTTTTAGAGCATGTGTAATGAGAGCTTAGAGTGAAAATAGTCGACAAATAAAATAAATAAATTAGGTCGTGTATCCCGTCTATAACAGTTTACAAGTGAAATATTCATTGTAGTCCGGTGAAGCTGTGACCTTGATGGGTCAATAGCGTAGACATTTCGAAAAAAAAAAATATATTCAAAGGATATGGTTAAAAAATTATAATAATAAAATAAAAACAGTAAGAAATACATCGTACTACAATATATGTACATTTAAACAACTAAAACTGTTTTTTTTTTTTTTTTTTTTTTATAGAATAAAACAATTGCCAACAGAGTTAAGTAAATCCCTCTTAGTTTCGTAAAATAATTAGGGTTCCGACTAGTAAAATTTGAATCGATGTCAGTTGGTTTGAACTTAGCGTGCATGTAAACAATTTGTCGAAATGTCGTGAGAAATCACGAACTTTCAGGAAATGTTCTTGCCGAGCAACTGAATGAAAATAAAAGTGATTTCTTTAAATTTACTTGTGATTTACCAATTAGTATTACTATTGTTATTATTCATATAAAAGGTTTTTTTCACAGTTTGTGTAATTTTATAGTCTTTATTTCACAGTGAATGCTGACAATCTTTCAAATACTTAGTAAATTATTTTTCAATTCTATATTCGTATTGAGGGTAGTTGGCTATTTACATCACGAGAACTCTTGAATAACTGAAAAACATTTTCCATTACGTCCTACAAAATATATTGTATTTTTGGAATCGTAAACAAAAATCTAGAAATATACACAAATCTATCATACCATTTTTTAGCCCAGTGACACAAATTAATGATTACACTACACCACAGTATAAATATGAGACATTATGTGAACTGTGACTACACTTACTGCGGTTAACTGTGTCACCACAGTAATTAGATAAAGTCTATAATAGGATTTCAATATACACTAACTGTTTGTTAGTTTCAAGACCCTATCAAATAGGTTTTATTGTCCAGAGATAAAAAAAGAATGACCAGGAGATAACTCCATGTTAACAATAGTATAAATAATTAATGTGCATATTACTTGCATTGTTATATAAAAAAAAATTAAAAACCATTGATAAATCCGATCGAGTATATTGCCAGCCCTTCTCTATGACTGGGCTGTTTTCTGTTCTAGTGAAAATATTTCAACATATAACGCAATTTACTAGAATCTAAATTGAATATTATTTGAAATCTGTACCACATTCTTTGACAAATCCTCTAATATCAGGTATAAGGGAACAAATATTCTTTATCCATATTAAAAAATGTCGAGGGTTTCCAGTGTTTCCTTTTGACAATAGTCATTTTTAATATTTCTTCGCTTAACTCGTTTTAGCAAACATATTTAATAAACCATTCACATTGTTAACCGCAATGAATAAAGTTCTCTTTGCCTCGATCTTTTTACCTATCTAGTCAGGTTAAGCCAGATAAAACTATAAACCTTAATTTCCTTGAGTGTTATAAAAGTAATAAAATCAAGTTTTCTGAAAAATTGGGAAGTGATCAATATAACAGGTAATCAAGTATACAGTGTGTATTAGTGATCATTTTTGTATGTTACCAGTTTGGACTTCTTGCATTTTGTCTAGCATACCAATAAACTGTATTCCGTGAGTTAGAACAAATACAGAAAATAAGTATATATATTATTTTCATTAATTGTGTTTAATTGTGACAAATTTAAAAGTTGTAAATCCACATACTCTTCTATTAGACAGACTAAGAGAAACTATAAAGTGGATTACTGTCATAGATACATCGTGTTTGATGATGTGACAATGATTTCGCTATAGCATTATTTCTTTAGTACATTATAATTTATACTGCAAAACACAAAAATGGTTTTGCGTTCCGTATGATTTGAACGAATTTTTCATAAGCTATAATAATTAGCACATCCAATGATATCATTCCAAAGGTGACACATTATAAGGTCAAGCGCAGGCTTTTAATAATTAAAAAAAAAGACGGCAGATGCCTTTCAGTGTTCCTTATTAATAATTTTTATTAAACTATTGTATATTCATATTGTCATAAATAATATGAAGAATACTGCAGGTGCAGCGTCCTTAAATCATTATAGTTTACGCAAATCTAAAACAAATACACTACCATCACTAGCACTTGCTCCCACTTTCGTACCGCGAGAGTTCCAACACACCTCAAATATGCCACCGGTACCTTTATAAGAGTGAACAAGGCCACCAGTTTGCGTGGACCATATATGCACACATTTGTCGAATGAACCACTTGCCAAGAATTTCCCGTCTGGTGAAAAGGCTACACTATACACTGGCTCTGTGTGTTTTGTTAACGTATGAATACAGACACCTCTTTCAACATCCCACAACCGCACGGTCGAGTCAAATGATGCACTCGCCAGAATTAAGTTCATATTAGGGTTTTGTGTCCCTGGACCCGTTGGAGACCATTTAATTGTATAGATTTCTTTTGAATGAGCTTGTAGGTCGTGAACACAAGTGTCTTGCTTCATTGACCAAATCTTAAGAGTCATATCATCAGAACATGAAGCTAGTAGTTGTCCTTGTGGATCCCACTTGATTGCATTAACTTCATTCTGAAATAATATTTATTCTTTAAATAAAACAAAGTCGTCTGCTATGTCTGATCACTATAAACTCAAGAACAACTGAACAGATTTTCTTACTATTTTCATCAGTATATAGAGTGATTCAGGAGGATGGTTTAGGTATATATAATTTATATAAGTTTTTGTTATTATTATCAAGGCGGGGCAACTACTGCCGGGACCGCTAATTATCTATACTATAGATTAAATATTAATTACATATTTTGAAAGAGAAACCATGATAAACAGAAAAATTTTAACAGTGTTTTACTTATTTTTGCAATAAACAACTTCTAATGGCATTAAATGAATAAAATATCTTAATATAACAATTACCAACAACTTTTTATAGTATTATTACATATAGTGTGCATTAAATAATAATGTTAATAGTAGTAACAGTTAGTAACTGTGTAACCAGTCTAAGTTAAACAAGCTAAGGGACCATACACCTAAAAATGTCTTAGGCTGTCAAATGTAGCAGACTTAATACACCAAAAAATGTAATGTCAAGTCCAATACAACACCCGATTAGGCCTCCCATGGCAGCGGCTCAAGCCTAGGTTCGATCCCTCGGTAGGGAGCCCTTGAGTGCGTTGCTTGCGCGATACGGTGACACACAAATATACATCACCGCTACAACACTACACGATCACCCCCACACAAGTGCACGCTACACGCTTACACATGAAAGTGGAAGGGTTTACTTTTTTTCCCTTATCGAACTGAAAAACTCTCAATTTTCCGATAATAAATATATGGAAGAGTTGTTGAGGCGTGTATGCTTGGTACACATATACGGTTCAACAACTCATACATATATAAATAGTTAGCTAGGCTAGCTAAGATAGGTCGCGATTTTGCATGCAACAGGCAACAGCCAAGCCGAGGTGTGCCGTGCACCCTTGAGCTGGTTGCCATAATAAAATCGGCTGAGTGCCTTAAGCGCTCGCCTTAGTAGTCCGGTGAAGGTGTTAAGACCTTGATGGGTCAATAGCGTAGTCATTTCGAGAAGAAAAAGTCCAATACAACTGAAGCAAAATATGACATGAATTGTTATGAATCCTGAAAATACCTACATTATTTTTGAAAAAAAAAAGATAGTTTCATCTATACATACCCCTTCTGAATATTGCAATGCCAGTAATATAAACACATAATATAAAAAATGTATTCACTTTTATTACAAATACAAAATTAATGGTTTAAAACTACAATAGAAAAATTAGATTATGTCATGATAATCTATGTAATTTTTTACAGCAAGTGCTATTAACAAGCCATTATATTAATTAGTCTTTAACGTTAAGCTAGCTATGCTTTAGAATAACAATACAATTTTAATACATATCCAACTGATTAAATCGTACAAATATACTCCGAACCCAGCAAACAACACAGCAAACGTTGTCCCACCCTGATTACAAAAAAAATTGCAGTAAAACCATGGCATAATTTTAATTTTAATAGAATTTTTAATGTTTAATTTCTTCATTTTTTCCATGTTGTCTTTGTAACTCTATCTCTGTAATATTATATTGTCCTTGTATTTGCTGCAATAAACATTTTTTTTTTCTCGAACTGACTATCCTATTGACCTAGCAAGGTCTTAACAGCTTCACTGGACTACTAAGGTGAGGGTTTAAGGCACTCAGCCGAACAATAAACATATTTTCTTTCTTTCTTTTATATTACACAGAATGTTTGGTAACAAATTTTACTTACTGTGTGTCCTTGGAAACTTTTAATTGGTTTATCAGCATTCAACTTGCAGACATGAATGCACTGATCTGTCGAACATGATGCAAAGGATGTGTTTGTTTGCCAGTCAACATCAAGAGCCGGTGCTAAATGAAACGAAAATTGTTGAGTGCATTGCCCCGTTGATGCATCCCATATTATTGTTGTTTTATCCACCTTAAAAAAATCCTTGTTTAATAATTTTTTTTTATGGAAGTAATATAATATTTTTTCCGCCCTTAACATACCCCAGCACTTAATATAAAATTGCCACGTTTATTCCATTTCAAAGCAAATATGGGGCCTTTATGTTGGCCTAGTGTCGATGCCAGAGTTCCATCAGTGGTCCAAATACGTGCATATCCATCATATGAGCCTGTTGCTAGTAAGTTGCCATCACACTGAAATAGTCAAAAGTTATATTTTTTGTGGTATCACTTTTCAATGTACAGTAGAGACTCGATTATCCGGCCCTCAGTAATACAGTTTCACGATTATCCGGGCTACCAACTGTGATCTATATGTATTGTGCAAATGACTGAATACATATTGTAAACAAATTATTCCCACATATGTACCAAAATATTTTATTTCATGATTAAGGCTGCAGAAATTTAGTATTATATAATGTAATTTAAGAAAATATGTACGTACATAAATAAATAAGTGCATACATTGTATGTTTGAAAATGTATCTCTTTATAATTTCTTAATAAACATTGATTTTTGTTGATATGTATATGTCTTTTAATAAACGCATTAATATTATGTACATATGTAGTACATTTACACAAAAACACAGGTTTTTGATTTGAAACATTTATAGGCACGGGTAAATCTGATTGTTGGCGTGGCGACGACGCGACGATGACATGCACAAGCGACTGTGCGGAATCTCTATTACCCGTACTGAGCTCGCATATATCTATAGTGTAATTTGAGAATTCGAGTATTTGAGATTCGTTCGATTCGAACATTATGTACGTTTCACATCTGCCAGGCGTTCTGTGACGGCTTAATTTTTTTTCATAGTTTCGATTATCCGAATGCCTAACGATAACAATTAGTCCGGTTAATCGCTTTTCTACTGTAAGATAAAAATCATACTAATAGATAAATTTTAACATACATTCCAATCCAAAGATGTGACATCTTTGTTACTTGGTACTTCAGCTCCTCCCTTTTGAATACAGTGTCTTAACACTAACTGGTTAGGTGTAGTTGCTGGATTGTCTGACATGTCCCATATTCTGTGTATATGAAGCATTTTAATAATACAGATTAAAAATAATGTTGAATTCTAAACAACAGAAGAAATGAGTGGATAAAGGTGATATGTCCCAAGTTTGTAATTTTACAGAAATGTACTGAACCTTTGATTAACTATGTATATAGTTAAGGTATTTACATTATTTTCATTTCTTAGCCTATTTGAACTAACATTGCAAGAACAAGTATTCCGGTGAAGCTATTATGACCTTGTTAAGTCAATAGAGTACTGTTTGAAAAAAAAAAACTACATGAACAGAAGCCTATAAGAATCTAATATGTGTCACCTACATACACTCATGTTTCTAATTACAACACAAATAGGTATATCCATGAAATTAAAAAAAAGAGATGTCAATTCTTCTTCCAAATTCAAAAAAACTGTTTAATGTTATCACATATTACATCGATTATAGTAAAACCAACCAGCAAAGATCATATTATAAATCAAAGATTCTTCCCATGGGAAGGAAGGGAATTAATTACTATATCATATTATAACATATTGGCGATTTGTCTTTTTCTACTACAAAGCATCTAAGAGCATTTCTTAAATGTTCAGAGATGTACATGTTTTTCCTTGAATTCTTATCTTCAGTCATTTGTTAACATATATAATTATGATATTATTCTTAAAAATAAAATACCTTGCCGTGCTATCTCCAGAGCCGCTAGCTAATAAATCTGTACTAGGATTCCATGCACATATAAATACTTCTGACTCATGTCCTCTGAGTACTGTGGCTTTACTTGCAGGAATCTCAATAGACTGGTCTACATCCATTGTCTCTGGAGCACTTGGAGTTGCCGCCTCTCCTGTTGTTGCAACTGCAGCATTACAAGTGGTTCCCTAGAATTGTACAATATTAAAACCTAAGTAGATTTTATAAAAGCACTAATTACAACTTCATTCTCCTGAAAATAGTTGTCTCAGGATAACCATTTTATTTTATCTATTAGTTGTGGGGAGTCTTTAATTTTTTTTAATTGTTAATCTATTTTTACTACTTCAGTTTTATAACCCTTTTATCAATTTTTAGTTACCTTCATTCATAATGCAGTCTAGGTAATACTCTGAGAATTCTTCTATTTGGTAATAAAAAGCTCATCAAGCCATTTCCAAAGTAAGTTCAGATGTAATAGTTACAAATGAATAGACATTTCCATTTTATTTATATGAAAAGATAACCATTTACTTACATCAACACCATTTTGCTCACTCCCTGAGCCTGCCTCTGTCTTGGATGCTTGTTTTTGAGCATTGTGAGCATTCTGACGTGCTGCAACTATGTCTGGTGTTACAGCATCAATTAAACTTAAACTTTCTGTAAGTCTTGTTTCTGTACCTGCCAAAGATTAACAAGTCATGGCAATATATGTTGATATCGATTATTGATAAAGAGTGTCTAATTCGCTCATAAGCATAATTGCAATAAAAGTACTGACCATTGTCTCCAAATGTAATTTCTGCTTCAATATACTGCAATCCTTTCTGTATAATATTAAGTAAGGCTGCTGGAGGTACTAATGCTGCATTAATATTACTTTGAGAAATATGTGACTCTATACCAAAAGAATATGCAGAATGGTGAAACCCTGAGAAAAATAAAACATATGTATATTATATGCTAGTTGACAGAGCTACAAGTTGTTGTTTGTACCTTAGTTATTTAAATCTTGTTTTATAAAATCAAAATATACAATATGTGTAGTAAGATTTTCTTATTAGAATTAGTATAGTAGTGATGGCTTGAAAAGATGTAGCTTTTAATTCAGATCATTTTATCATGATTTTATTATCCTATAAGTAAACACTAAATCAAGACATATCTTTTCATTATGGTATTTACACATAATGAATTACACATTATGAAGTGTGTTTCAGGAGTCATGATTTGTCTGTGATATTTTTGTTGTGTTTAATTTTTGAGTGATAAAATAGGGAAAATAATATAAATAAGCTTTCCAGAAATTTCTTGACTGTATATCAATTTCCTCTAAAGTATAATAATTTGTTACCAAACAACTATCAATATCAGTAATTAACACATAAAGCAAGAGAGTTTGGACAATAATCTAAGCATAAGACAGTCTTCAACTACTTTATAGCTTAACTAGCCTCTGCCTGCATGGAACAGTTACTTTGAGCTAATGCTTACACAGTGTGGAATCTCTCAAGAGGAAAAAAAAGATTTTGAAACAGTCTTCAGTAGTGCTCTGCTCATTTTGGTTTTAACATAATGATATATAGCCTAAACCCTTCCTCGTTAATAAGCTATATAACACTAAAAAAAATTTTCAAATAGAACCAGTAATTCCCGAGATTACTCCCTACAACATCATAAACTTTGTCTCTTTGTTATATTAGTATAGATATATATGCATATGATCAAATGCTATACTTGTAAATACCAATACATTATTACATTAAGATTTCTTAGGATAACTTCAAAGTAAACTATCTCTATTATATTTCACACACATATATTATATTATCATTACACTATAGATTAATTATCACACATTTGTAAATTCATTACGGAAAATTAAAAACTAAACGTTGATCATATGCCGGTTTCAATAGATTAGTAAATTACACACGATTTAAACAACTTTTGATAAAAAAGAAAACATGTATACCAAAGAATTTGTACGTATATGAGAATAAAAAAGGAACTGACTGAGAATGCAGAAGTCGCTGATTATTGATACGCGGTTGCATACATTCACGATGTATTAATTAACTATAATAAAAGGAATATGTGTGCTACGGTATATAAATAATGAAAATAACGGAGCTTGCAGAATGCATCGTCTCCGTGTTCAGTAGCCGTACCTGACTCTTGCAAGTAGCGATAAACCAAAAAATTAACTTCGTCGCTTGTAAAACTCATTTTTATAAAAACAATAGGTAAACATGTAATAATGCAGTGGTGAAATACGAAATAAGTATAAAATACGCGATACAACAACAACAAAACTTAATACAGAATCCTCACGAAATTATAAACTAGTCACAGAGTACATCATAAAAAAAACTAGTCACCACAGAGAATAGAAAAGGACATTCACCGAAGATTCACAGAGTAAATAGTGATTGCTTACAGTACATTTTTTTCTTAAAACACTTAGTCCTCATCATATCTTCATTTAATGCACTGTGAGACAAATGATATGGTGCGTATGGACAGTGAGTGGAAATAAACGCAAATAAATAAAAGTAATAGTGTCAAGTCTCATATTGACGACTGCTTCATTGGCATTGTTTTAAAAATAACTATCTGCAATATTTTTTTTAAATCTACGACTTCATTAAAATTTTTATCGATTTCGAAAGTGTGAAATCTGAAGAAATATCCCTTTACGTATATAAACATTAGTAAATAAACATTTTTTTTCTCGAACTGACTACGCTATTGACCTAGCAAGGTTTTAACAGCTTCACCGGTCGACACAAAAAAACATATATATAATGTTATTATTTGAAGTATTAGTAGGTAAATTATGAAAGTGAGCTAAATACAGACATACAAACTGACAGATACATTATTTAACGGCAATTGTGTGTACACAATCAAATAGCAATAAAACTTTAATTATACAGACAAAATCACATATTATATATACATAGATAACTGTCAAACAACAGTTAAATTTTTTTCAAATGGTCTATAACCTCTGGAATACTTTTAAATAAAATTTCAAGATAGTTTATCAGGTACCATTTATAACGTTATACGCTTTGTCTTAGGTTTACCGGTAGCTTTTGCATGATACAAGGCACAAACGAAACTACGTGGAATTTAATAATCTCAAATACCTGTAGATAATTCCCTATGATATGTGACGACGTCATTACTTATTAAATTAAATTATAAGTTTGTGTAAACATACGTTATTTCATATCAGCTTCATAGTTTTAAATGAAATACTAAGTGTTTCATATCAAGATTACGTTAATATTTTATGGCAATGGTTTGTAAATATTACAACAATAGAGAGTATATATATATATATTTAATACATAGTCTCGGTGTTAGGTAAAGTTATAAATTTAGGGAAAAATGTACAATTTCAACGATACTTAAATAAAAATAATAGTATTTATAGAATTACAGTCCGAATAAGCAGTACTAGTATCCTCTTGCTGACTCTGTGATATTTATTACCTTTGCCTCCCTATCCAAATGAACTAATCAAAATAAAAAACTATTTTCGTTCTTACATTACGTCAAAAGTGTAACTGAATTTGTGTTTTACATTGTGCTTTTTTCTGTGATTTGGATGCATATTGATTATGAAGGTAAAATATCTGATGAACTTGTGTTTTAAAATATCATTGTGAACAATATATAAAATGCTTTTTGCTTTGTCTTGTTTAGGAAAATGACGCCATTTTGTCGCGCCGGCTGATCATACGAATTATTATTTTTTATGTCTGTGCGTAGGGTGTTGATTTTATTTTTACATTATAAAAATACTACCTTATATACTTACCGATTTTAAGAAGTTGCCAGTCATTGATGTTATAGTTTATAAGCGTTTTAAATTGTTATTTATAATCGATTGATTTTCGTCGGATGTTTTGTGCAATATAATTTCTAGAAGTCTTGTGAATCTTTGACAAATACTATCGATTTTATTATTTAGTGGCTTGTATTTGCACCGAATGTAATATGATTTTGGCTTTTAGAGTTTTATTTTTCTAATAATATTATTTTTTAATCTTGTTCACCATAAACCTTGTTGGTCTGTAGGTATAAATGTGATTCCTTCCGATTGTAGGATTTCTGTAGTTTCATTTTTATCGAAATGTAAGTTATCATTATTGTCTATTCAAATACTGTATTTTTTATTTGTTCACATACTTTTATCCTAATTCATAATAGTATAATGCTATGATAGGTTTTCCAGGTGTGAGTATTACCTTGCAACATAATTGTGGTTTAATCTCTTATGATTAATTTTTGTACTTTATTTATAGTATTAGTTATTGCATTGTCTACACAATAACCTATTAAATTTTTAACCATCCATTCAAATAATTGTGTTCAACAATAAAATGTATAGGTAATAGATAAATTGTAACAGTTCACAATTATGATTATATCAATTCTTATTTTATTTGTGCTGTCAAGTCTGCATATAAGCACTAACCTAATATCTTTCATGAGTGCTAAGTAATTGTAGTTCTTCAAAAATAGATATATTGGATAGCATTGATTCTATTAATCCAAGAAACCGTTCATCAAGATTGATTGATAAAAGACACTATTTTTAGTTTTAACAGAGACTGATCATGAATATACAACTTTAATAATATGACTGAAGTTGCATCAACACTGAAAACACCCCTCTTGAATTTTTTCTTTAATTAATATTTTGTCAAGGGATGCAAGCGTAAATACTTTGAAAGAAAGTAGACATTTTCAATAAACAAATATAATTTATAATAATATTCTTCTTTGTTGAGAAGAATTATAACATAATTATATGATGTTTACAATGTAATAGATACAACTAGAAGATTAAATTTTCCAAATGTTTAAATGGAACACAATTAATGTGTATGTGTATTCAATCAACATTTTTAAAACAATATCGTTTAAATATGAAGTATTCAAATTAATACTGCATAACATCTATATAGATTATAGATATTAAATGGTTGAATTATATAAAGAAAACAATACAGTGTGGCTTCAATAATTCCAACACTCCAAATTTTCGCTCTTCGGATTTATGAGGCATTCAGGTTATAGTATGTATATATTTTAAAAGATGTTTGTTGAAACTAAGCAGTAAAAGAGTCTAAATTAGTATTTCCACTAAGTGGTGTTTATTGACAAAGAAAACGCATTATCCTTCATTATATGCAAGAACATTTTTTTGAAATTTCTTCTTCTTCTTCTCAACATTGAAATTTCTTCTTAATCCACCCATTCCAAGCATTCATTCAATGCAGACTCAATTTATTCAGAAGTGAACAAATTTTTTTTTGCAGTTGGTTCCTATTCTTCTAACACTTCTTCTTTTTCTTCAGCGATCTCATTTCTATTTGTCTTATCATGTCTTCATCAGTTAAGAGCACCTGACAATCAATGATGTCATTGCTTCATAAAAAAGTATTAATCTCTTCTAAAACACCTCTGTAACTCGTAGTAGTACGCAAAGTGAATGAACTGAGTGGAAGGTCAATATTGTATGAGACAGGAATGCGATAGTGGCCTTCTCTTTCAGATTATAGAGATGTTTTGGATTATCGAGATCCTTCTGTAATTGTAACAACTATGATGTTGTGATTGCAGTAATAAAAATTAGTATAAAGTATTCTGTTATCAGTAGCTCAGCAAATACATTCCTATATTAGGGAGGAGAATGCTACTCATAATATAATTATGACTTCCACAATATTTGAACATACTAGTTCAACAGCTTCTCATTATAACATAATATTGATTTCCAAAACATAACATATCATTTAAGGGTATATTTGTATTTATATGTTTTTGCAAAAAAAACATTGTATAAAATGAAACAATCTAGTTTCTTCTTATTTATGAATAAAGTTGTTTTTTTCCTTTCAGAGATTGCAATGAGTAATTATATTTTAATATAATGACTATATCTATGAAAGAACAGGAACAAATGCCTGGGGAGGTAAGATTTTGTGTAAGATTCCGAATGTAATATGTATGAAAATGGAATGTTTAATCATTCTTTAAGAACTATCTGATTTTAAGTGAATATCCTTGAAGATAGTATTATAAGGAATCAACAACAATCTATACAGAGAAATGGATTCTATGGCCTGTTTATAGCATATACCTATAGGCGTTTGTTGAACCACTGTTTGTACAATCATAACAAATGAAAACTTAATATATGAACAAAGCCTTTGTTTTCATTTAGGATATGAATATTAAACAAAAATCTTTTCTTTTTTAGTAGATGATATAGGGTAGACATAAAAAGATTATATTATTTAATTCTATTGTTTATATATACATTTACAATTAAAACTATAAACTATATATAACTAATAAATAGCATAGCTTATATTAATTCTATTTTCTAGCAGTATCTTCGAAGTGTTGTTGGGATTATTGACTATTGAAAAAATTGCAAATACTTTAATTTTGTAATATTTTATATTTTCAATTATATATTATAAACATATGTGTTCAATTTATTGTACAATCAATAATAACAAATACAATCAATAATAACAAATACAATCAA
>JACEII010000013.1:1029707-1076823 GCA_014332785.1 Antheraea mylitta | reverse complement strand
TACAATCAATAATAACAAATACAATCAATAATAACAAATACAATCAATAATTCCAATCTCAAAATGAATTCTAGATGGGGTTCCCTGAGGCTAAGTTGAAAGCTCTTGAAGAGAAAATATCACATCCTCGTTGGGTTGTCCCAGTGTTGCCTGAACAAGAGCTGGAGGCACTACTTGTTTCTGCTATTGAATTGGCTACAAAAGGTTAATATTTTTATAGTTAATAATCATTCAATAAATAATGGTGCTGTACACACTGAAATTGTAGTATCTGTTTTATCTTCGCATTTTTTTTTATAAATATTGGCTGTGTTCAATTATGGTTAAATTTTTGTACAGTACTAATCTTTCATTTTTTTTATAAAAAAGACTGCTCTTACAAATCTATGTGAGAAATTTATGTGACTACAATCAAAAGTCCCAGTATAATTATTTTACCTCCGTTCTTTTATCAGAGTGGCAACTTATTTTATTTTTTAGTCTTATATTTAGTGTCTGAAGGTGAAACTTATGTTTTTATGCAATTAATGAGTTTGCTTTATATATTTTGTTCAGCAAAACGTTATACCTTAATAATTTGTTTTCATATGCAATGTAAAAAGGCGAAGATTTTAACAACCCAGCATGCCAACGCTTTTATAATGAAGCACTCACAGTGTCTTTTACAAAAATATTGACGGATGATGCAGTCTCTTCATGGAAAAACAACATACAGCAGTGTGTGCGATCGAACTGCGAAAAGCTGGTAAAATTATGTGCAATGAAGTTAGATGACCCACGATTTTTACATTTACTGTCTATGGTTTTCAATCCTACAAATAAGTAAGTTAACTAAATGCTATATTCCTCTTTAGTTATTATAGCTGTCACGCGACTCTATCCACACGAAACCTAATGTTAAAAAAAACATGTTTTTGGTAGAGAACGCCGGAGGCCCACCTCCCTTCCTCTCTCCCCCTTTCCTTTCTTTCCCTCCCCTCACCCATATACAGGTTGGCAACGCACTTGCAATTTACCTTACGTTACTAGTGTCTATGGACAGTGGTAATCACTTAACATCAGGTGACCCACCTGTTCATTTGGCTCCTATGATATAAAAAATAAAAAGAGTGACTAATACAATGGGATGATATATATATCCATATAATGATCTACTTTTATTTCGTACTCAACTCTCATTGTCATTTAAATTACAATAAATTTTAGTAGATTTAAAAAATACAGACTCATTACATTTGCATTCTTATTATGTGTATAGAAGACACTCCATTTGTATCAATTCCGATTTACATCATGGATGCTGTGTCTTGGTTAAATTTGTATGGCATTAAATATTTACACACTATATATATATATATATGCACGGGTCAGCTAGTAATAATTAATTTTGTCAGAACTCTGATAACTGTTCTACAAGACCCCTAGTTTGGTATTCCCTGGCTTAAATAACACTGTGGAAAGACCTGGACAAACAATATACACTTCAATTTTATATTAATTGTTACTGTTTAACTTTTATTACTCTAATAAGAATATTAATAACTATTAATTTTTCATATGCTTACCGTCAGTTGGGACGTAGATATGATCGCCGATGGCAAATTCATAGCAAATTGTTTTAATTTCATGACCTTTCAGTTTAAGCCATATAAAAAGAGTCATTTTTATGTGTTGTAGAGTGAGTAAAGTCTAAGAGTGTTAATTTTTTTTATCTTTGAGTCATCACAATAAAAAGATTTGAAAAATGCTCAATGCTGCTTATGGACTTCATTTATATATGGGCATTGGAACATTCGTTACGGGTTTTGTTCCCAACCGTGGAACTTTTAAATCGCACATTGAAAAGTGTTTTGCGTATGTGGGAGTACATATCTGTGTAAACAGTTCTTTACTAGGTTGTAAATTAATAAACCAAAGTATCAAGCCAGGCTTATTGATGATGAGTGTCCGCGTGGTATTCTGGCGAGACGGACGTGTTTGTGCTCGCTCCGTGCCGTTAGAATTCATTGCGGTAGGGTAGGTACACTTATGAATAAGTTAGCTTACCTGCGTTGGGGTTATGATTGGTTCTGTGTTGTCTATGAGTTCTCTCAGGTGTTCTTTGGATTTTTGTATTTGACCTTGGCCATGACTACAAGGCCCGAGGTCTAGCGGCAGGCCCAAAAAACGCTGGTTGGACGTGGTGAAGGCGGACTTACAGGGCAATAACCTCACACACACAAAGATGCCGAAGACCGGGCAAAGTGGAGGAAGTCTATTAGGAAAGCGGACCCTGGCACTAAGCCAGGAAAACTCTAAAAAGAAGAAGAAGACCTTGGCTTGTTTATTGACTTCAGACTCGGTTTCGCACCTGATTTGGCTCGCTTTTGCTCGGACGTTGATTTCTCATCTGTATTGACTTGGCTTCGTTTCTTGGACTGTGTTTTTGCTTCTGGATTGGTATGGCGTTTATGTCGGACCTCGGGCTTGTGCCTCTTGGTTGCTGAGTGACCCTTGGGTCACCGGCGCACCATGAGTGCCACACGGGGGAAAAAAACCTCACGTGTGAGGAGTGTCAGCGGGAAGGGAAAAATTGTCGAGTCGGACACTGACGTAGAAGATGGGGGCCTCCCAAGGTGAGCTCCTACCGTAGGGGGACCGCTCGGATGCGCTGAAGTGGTCGGGGGGTAATGGGGGAGGCCGACGGATCGTTTGATCGGGCCTTGGCTGGTGGCGTGACTAATGCGGAGTCGGTTCCCGGCTCTGCCGCTGGCTCCGCGGCGGCTTCGGTTGCCGGCTCGGCTGCTGACTCCATGCCTAGCTCCGAGACGGAGTCTGAGGGAGTAGACGTGGACGTCATGGACGCCCAGAGATTGAAGGCGCTCGCTGGCTTGCAGGTCACCTGCATTTATGAAACAGTGAGGAAGTCGAGAAACCTGGCGGGCCCTTGCAGGGGGGCGTTTAAAGCCGCTGCCAGGACCCTGCAGGAGGTAGTCGAGACGCTCGCTGAGCGAACCGAGTCGGCAGAAAATAGAAAACTTCAAAGGGAGTTAAAAAACCTCCGCCGACAGGTCGACGACCTGAAAGTGGAAAATATAGCGTGGCGGAAAGAGTCGGATGCTAAAATAAAGATGTCTCCGCCTCCTCCCCCCTTGCTGGTACCGGTGGAGCCTGAGTGGCGGCAGGCTCTCACGGAGGCTGTTGATACTTTCCGCCGTCGTTCGGTAATATGTTGAATGCACGTGTGGAGAACTTGGAGCGCCGCCTCCCTCCGGAGGAGTCCATTCGTCCGGTCCTGGCCGGAGACAAGAGGAATTGCGGAGGGACTGGCGTGGCAAAGACGCCTTTCAGCTCCAGCGGTAGCTCCGCGGGGTATAGGTTGGGCCGAGCTGCCGGTCCCGGCGGCAGTGACGGACGGTGCGGCGTGGTCCACTGTAGTGGGCCGTAAGAAAAAGACGGCCAGGGCCCAGGCTGTGGCGCCAACGGCTCCGACCGTGGTCGCTAAGACCCCACCGGCAAGGCCGAAATTGCCTCCCGCCCTACAATCGGCTGCGGTCATTGTGACCTTACAAGACACCGCAGCCAGCAAAGGGGTTGATTACAAAGAGGTAATGGTCAAGGCGCGAGAGCACGTCACTCTGCCCGACATGGGCATAGGCGACGTGCGGGTGAGGCCGACGGCCACGGGGGCCCGCAAAATCGAACTGCCGGGCCCATAACAAAGAGAAGGCCGCTGAACTGGCCTGGGAGATCGAGGTGGCGATGGCCGGAGTCGCCACGGTTGCCATCCTCACAAAAAAGGCGGACATCCGGATCGTCGGTCTTGACGATTCGGTGTCCGGGGAGGAGGTATTGGTGGTCGTGGTGGCGAAGGCCGAATGCAAGGTGGAGGCTAGTAAGTTCGGAGAGATGAGGAGGAATTGGGGAGGGCCGGGCGCAGTTCACATAACGCTCCCTGCGGACGCGGCCAGGAGGCTCATGGAGGCCGGCAAGCTCCTGGTCGGGTGGAGTGTAGTGCGCGTTCATCTGCTGGAGGAGAGGCCCATGCGGTGCTTTAAATGCATGGGCTTGGGATACACCCGCCCCCTGTGCCCCTCCTCTTCCAGCTGAGGGGAAGGCTGCTTCTGTTGTGGCGAAGTGGGCCACAAAGTTGCCGAATACAAGGCGGAGGCGGCCCGCTGCGCCATATGCGCATATGCCGGCAGGCCCTCGGGCTACGTAATGGGGAGCCGCACTTGTCGGCCCCCCACCACGAAGGGAAGGGACCCCAACGCGGTGGGTCCTAGGGTGGTCACCACGAGGCTGGAGGAAACTGCTATGGACCACTAATGGCGCACATCATACGCAGTTTCCTCCAGGCGAACTTAAACCACTGCGCCGCTGCACAAGACTTGCTAGTGCAGTCAGTGGCGGAGTGGGGCATCGGGCTCCCAGTCGCCGCGGAGCCGTACTATGTTCCCTCTCAGCCACAGTGGGCTAGGGATCGGACTGGCTCTGTGGCGATCGTGGCCGGCCGAGGTCCCGCTCCCCGTGATCCTCATGGGCGATTTGAATGCTAAATCGAGGACCTGGGGAGCGGCAGCCACGGACCTGAGGGACGTGGCCGTTGAGAAGTGGGCTGCTGAAGTGGGGCTGTCCCTCCTCAACCAGGGGGACATCCACACGTGCCTGCGACAGAACGGGGGGTCTGTGGTAGACGTCTCGTTTGCCACTCCGTCTGTCGCACGTCGTGTCCGGGGATGGAGGGTGCTTGAGGAGGTGAAGACTATCGGACCATCGATATATCAGGTTCGAGGTCTCCACCTCCCAAGCCCGGACCGGCACCCGCCCCTGAAGGGGCGCGAAGTTCCCTTGTTGGGTGATAAGCCGCCTCAGCCGCGAACTGGCGGAGGAGGCGGCCATCGCCCATGCGTGGGCCATGCCCTCCCCGCAGAATGATGTCGACGCGTCAGCAGCCCGCCTCCGTGATGTCCTCACGAAGGTTTGCAACACGTCGATGCCGCGAAGCGTACACCGCCCGGATAATCGGGCGATGTACTGGTGGTCACCGTAGATCGCCGATCTTCGGGCGGCCTGATCCGCGGCCTGTTCGAGCGCAGCCGCCGGTGGCGGCATCGGAACCTCGAGGAAGAGGTCCGGCTGTATGGCAGCTACAGGGAACGCAGGAAGATCCTGCAGGCTGCCATCAGCCGGGCGAAGGAAGCGGCATGGGAGGAGCTGCTGCAGACACTGGAGGGGGATCCTTGGGGCGCCCGTATCGGATCGTATGCAATAAGTTGCGATCCTTGCCAGAGGTGGTGGCGAGGGTCATGGGAGAGTTATTCCCCGACCCTCCGCCGCTCTCGGCTCCTCCCATGCCTCCGCCCGGGCGGAAGTTGAGGAGGTGTCGGACAGGCCTCCCCTAATCACGGAGGGGGAGATGGAGAGGGCTGTTGAACGCCTCCTCAACCGGCGGAGAGCGCCCGGCCCTGACGGGGTCCCGGGCCGGGTGCTGGACCTTACGCTGGGCCATCTTAGGGGGTGGCTTCGGGAGCTGTTTGACCGGTGTTTGGCGGTCGGGCAGTTTCCGAGGCTCTGGAAATTGAGGCGGCTCTGCCTCATGGTGAAGGAGGGCTGCCCTCCGGACTACGCGTCCGGTTATCGGCCCCTCGTCCTGTTGGACGACGTCGGGAAGGTGCTGGAGAGGGTCGTCTCTTCCCGAGTCGTCCAGCACATGGAAGGAGTGGGGCCGAATTTGTCGAACACGCAGTCTCTGAGTGTGCTGCGTGGGAGGTGGAGCGCCGCACTCTGGCGGTGGTGGTAGGAGAGGATTTGTCGCTGCCGAGCGTGGTCTCGTCCATGCTCGGCAGCGAGCAGGCCTGGCGAGCAGTGGCCTCCTTTTGTGAGGAAGTCATCTCGCAAAAGGAGGCGGCTGAGTGGGCCCGCGAGGCGGACCCCCTCAGTGGCTGTCTTCGCCAACGGAGGACCGGCACGAGGAGGCGACGCTTTGCCCAACTCCTCCTGCCACCGTAGCCGGACCTGAGGGGATGCAGTCGGGGGGCTCATCCCCTCATTGCACAGGTCCGGCGGACGAGGGGAGGCAGCTGGTGTGTACCCAGCTGCCTCTCTATAGGTAGGAGCCCGGCGGCCACCTTCCGCAGGGCGGACCGTTGGGGCGACTATTCAAGGGGAATAGCGGAGAACGATCCCTTGCCGCCCCCAACATCACGGTCTGTCGGTACACCGTGGGGTTTTAGTCCGTGCGAGTCGGACATAACCCATCCTCTCCTCCGGGAGGGTGGGTATCCATAAGGGATTTTCCCACGTAAAAAAAAGACTTATTGATGATTTAAATTGGGATTGACCCTAACATTGATTATCCTTTTCTTCAAGTTTTAAATCTCATTAAGGATATTATTCCTATTGATGTACTTTTTTACTATTACAATCGATAAATGTAGAAAATTAAGCATTTTTTGTATCATTTATTAACTTATAAACACATTGTATGTACAGAGGAAAAATGTAAAGTTCGCACCCACATCTTGCTCCACTTCTCTAGGGCAAGAATAACTTTATATTACATAAACTGTCCTTATATTTTTTGTTTTAAATATGGACCAAGTGTCTAAAAGTTAAAAATAAATAAATTTCATACTTAATTGATGCAAACACAATGACAGATCTTCATCCGTTATTTATATAAATATTTTATTATAGATTTCATACATTCAATGCCTCTCGCTCTTGTGATGGTTTATCAGCTACTTGTAATTCCACATCTGCGGGCCAGGGATCCACTCAAGAAGCAGAAGCTTTTGCTAAATCACAAGATCATCGTACGCCTAGGGGATGGCTGGTACATTTCATTAATGTGTAAGTGTACAGTAAAGTGTACTGAGTATTCACTATTCTTATATTTAAATATTTGTAAATACGATTTGATTTTGCCTTAGGTTTGGTCAAGCAGGAGGTTTTGTTAAACTGAGAGAGAGATTTGAGACAATAATGGGATTACAAAAGCCAGATTTGACTGCATCGATTAATTCTGAGGAAAAGATTTCTGATGAGATAACAGAGAAAGAAAATGAAGAAAACAAAATTGACATAGTGGATTGTGTTGACCCACCACCAATAATGAGTGAAAGCAGTGATGTATGTTGTATTTTCTTTTAATATGTTTTCTATACTAGGTGACTCTTTAGACAGTAACAATATCTATAAAGGACACTTTACACTCCTTTTCCTTCAAAATCAATGAAAAAGTAGGTACTTAATATTTGACTTAATTATCTAAAAATATACATTATACACAATCCTCTACGTGTCTATGTTAAAGCTCAGTTTCAATGACTGTAGGGGTTTATTTTCGCCAGTTTTATTATCGAAAGTTATTAACTCCGGGTCGCCCATTGCAGGCATTTTGGCACCGGTTTGTAGCTATACATTTGAAAGTCTTAGAATAAACTTAAACTTTTTTTTTCTTGGTTGTTTATTAGTATTTATTTTAATATTATTATTTTATATGTTAATCGTGACCATGATGTGTCATATCTTACAATTCTGCGTGTGTCTAACCTTTCACCTGGTATATTTACAACTCAGTCGTCATTTATCTTTTGCAATTAATCAAATAAAACTAGACTGTTGAGGTTGTTGAAGTTTTTTTTACTTGAATTAAAAATAAAGAATGATTACTAGATTATCGCCTATAACTATATCCCTGTACATTTTAGTTCTCATCATCATCTCGGAATGAGCAGCCTTCTTCTCTAGAAAGTTCTATAACTGGGGAGACACGAGTTGCTGCAGTATGGCAACTACTGCGTCCACTGGGTCTATGCCATGAGTTACTTACTCCACATACTGTTACGACATATTTGCTGACTGTTCTCGTATGTATATACATATTTTTATATAAACAATGAGTATTTTATATATTACCTATGCCGTTATTATTTATATATAAAGTTGATTATTCAAATAATTATTTATGAGGATATTAAAACTTTTGATGAAATTATTATTTTGTATAATGAAACGTAGTCATTGTGATTTACAATTAAATAAGAAACAGAGAATTGCTTAGTATTTGCAATGGTAATCTCAACAACTACTTATAATTTTAGATGGATTCGACCTCCCCTAAATAGATTTTCAAAACATTCTAGTGGATCTTTATATGATATATTTCTTTTTAAATCGGATTTATGTATGTAATAAAATAACTATATTATTACATAGTGTCGCACTGACGATAATTCAATTTAATATTTTGTTTTATACTTCATTTCCTATAATAATTCAATAACGTATATAAAAAAAAACACTAAAACCGAATCGAGAATATTTCTTTGAAATAAAAGAAATCATGTTACTAAAAAAGATTATTTTATTTTTGTTTAATGTTTATTTTATTGTTTAACCATAATCCCTCCTGATGATAAGTGACTTTGTAATTCAGTAAGGTAATATGCTAGGTTTAGATAGGACTAGTTCTCAAGTAATTCTGTGAGAATACACTACAGGTGTCTCAGGACATGCGTTCAACTTGAAGGTTGTAACTAATAAAGTGAATAGTAGCAATAACCCTACCAGATTTTTATATTACATTATGATGTTGTGAACCTCGGACTCTTTGTAGGGATTTGAACCTACACTGAATGACTGGCTGTCCAGCTATCACTAAACCGACATTGCTGCAAACGGACAAACTGACATTTTATAATAATTAGTTTTTCCTTATGATTTTATTCGATACCTTTAAAATGTAGTAACTAAGTTGATAAGACGTTAAAATTACTTTTTATAAAATAACAGGTTTTTATCTGTGCTATAATAAAATTATTATATTTAATTAATTCAATTTCATAGATACTTACACTTTTAATAATCTTTACTAATTAATGGCTTATTAGTTAAAGATGTGCTGTTAAGCTATTTGTTTGTTGATCGGTAGGAGTGTATACCCACTTTATTGGAAAGTTTAACAGACGATGAGTTGAAGAGGGAAGCTCGTGGTGCTGAAAATAAGACTGACACAGTGTCATGTTTGATCCGAACATGTAAATACGTGTCCATTAAAACGCCTCATTATCATAATATACACAAATGTAAGTTTTTATATGTCTTTTATTATATTGATCCATTTTTAAGGTAGTCCCATACCTGCCTGACGAAGTTTCGGCTACTTGTCGCGCTAAAAACGAACCTAAAAATAATTTCCATAAAGGTATAGAAAACTATTCGTATACGTTTGTAATTTTAATAAGATCTGGAATATATTATTTCTAAATTACTCTGACGTGTGTAAAAAATGCGATCGCAGTCATCGTTCTGCATCTATCGTCACGCAGCGCGGTAGTTCGGGACGCATAAAGATAATGTGTTTTCTCACCTGCACAGAGCGCGTATAGTGACCATAGACAAAACTTCGTGGGAGTATGCGTGACAATAAAGTATAGGTATGGGAGTAGCATTGGATTAAATAAATACATGAATAAAATCTTTTAAAAGTGTATACCTATAATATTTTACAGTTTCTTTCTATTAAAATATGTAAGAGTTTTTGGCGGGATTCTAGTCTGTCATGTAGGTAGTGGATTTTATTTTTTATTCACAATCTTGTGTTATTTGACTCTATATTTTGTAAATTTGGTGGTGTTTTTCGTAATATAGTTAGTTTAAGTGAAATGAATGGAAAATAATACCACGAAGGATGAAATTCTGATGCCACAAAAACTCCCTGGAACGTTCTAACAAGGGATCCACCATCTTGTTAGAATATTGATTGACACGACGCTTAATATTGAAATGCTCGCAAGATGCTTGTAACATTATTAATTACGCGACAATGGCAATAATAATCTGAACGAGTGATTGTCAAAAATTAAGTAAAAAAGAAATGTAAGTTCTTGAGAGACAGCGTTAATAAAAGTGAGAATGTTGAGTCGCAAATAAGATTTAATAATATGTTGAAATTATTTAGTAAAGTAAAATGATGTTAAAATACATACAACCCGTTTGTTAATATCCCGATACTTATGGAGAATTTAGTCGATATAATTATGATTTACTTTACATTATTTTAGTGTTTAATAGCGCTATATTCATCTGAGCAGATTATTAAGAAAAAACTTTTTAATGTATTAATGTTTATGTCTTTTTAAATGTTAATAGTTTGCATGTTCGTTTATTTTAGTTGGCACTTGATTAATTTATTAATTAGCATTGCTGATTTGTTGTCTACCGCCGTGTGTAATACTGCAAGGAGTCTGTTCACCGCACTGAATCGGTAGCACACCCTGTAGCTGCTAAGGGGCGCAGTTTTCTTTCTCCCCTCTGCTGCTACACTGTATGTTACCGAATTCCGTTCATCACTTCGGCGCACCGTTGTTGACGTGGAACTTCTATCGTGCTTACTTACATGGTGTTTACTCTCGACAACTATCACAGTATAAATGTTCATAGTTTATATTATGTGTCTTTAATGGCTATTTCGACTTTGACTATTCCTAACCAGGATTCATTTTATATGTTATCACAAAATGATGTACCATTTTTTGAGTTAATATTTTCGAAAAAAATTTTTATAACAATAATACAATAAACAATAAGTAACAACTTATTCATATTATTATGGTCTAAAAAGCCTTTAAGCTTTGATTTTGTGTTTAGGAATAAAAATGAATTTAATATACCCATTTTACTATACATTTTTTTATATTGCAGCTCTCGAAATGTTTCGATTGAAAATGATCTTGAGATTGTTACAAATGTCGTCATTTAATGGAAAAATGTCGGCACTACATGAAATCAACCAATTAATCAGCACTTTCTCACAGCAACCAAAACCGGAGTGGCTCACACCGGCTGTGATTACTGTAAGAAGCTCAACTAAATGCTGACTTTTTATTATTCTAGTTCGATTAATTTATATTAAATGAATGATGGATGCGTATACTTATATCTGCTTTAATTATTAAAATATGTATTTTATCAATTGGACACATAATATATACCATTCTAAATGTTACAGAATTGGATCCGTGAAAATAAAGTACTTGATATAGTGTTCAGAGATTCACTACATCAACCTCAATACGTTGATAGATTAGAAAAAATGCTTAGATTTATGATAAAAGAGAATTCATTGACCAGGGATGATTTAGACGCACTATGGCGAGCGCAACATGGTAAACATGAAGCCATTGTTAAAAATCTCCATGATTTGTTAGCTAAACTAGCATGGGACTTCACAGCTGATCAACTGGATCATCTATTTGATTGTTTTAAGGTACAGTTATTACTTATTTCATGGTTCAAATAATATAAAAAAAAAAGTATTTCCATTACAATTTCTGTTAAAATAATTATTTCAGGCTAGTTGGGCCACATCTTCTAAGAAACAGAGTGATAAGTTACTGGAAGTCATTAGAAGGCTAGCGGAAGATGATAAAGATGGAGTCATGGCAAATAAGGTATGTTGTTCATATACTTGAACATTTTTTTATTGAACGTTGGTAAATTTTCTAATTTCTGAAATCACTACTTTAGGTAATACTGCTTTTTTGGAACTTGGCACAATCGGCAGAAGTCTGCACTGAGATACTCGACGTGGCAATATGTAACCTTATCAAAATACTTGACTATAGTTGTAGTCAAGATCGTGATACTCAGAAAACACTATGGCTTGATAAGTATGGTCTTTTTACTAAGTAATATTATGCTATAAAGTAATTGTGATATGTGTATTATATAATATTCTTATTGTTATCTTTACAGGTGCGTAGAACAATTGAAGACAAATGAAAACTGGGTTCTGCCGGCGCTTAAAATGATGAAGGATATCTGTTGTTTGTACGAGGCAGGCGGTACTACCGGAGTCCGTCCACACATCACGAGGCAGGAACTTATAGACCGGCTACAGACACAGCATTCACTTGTCATATTAGTCACTAACTCACTTACGCATTATATGGAGGGTGTTCGTCAAAAACTCGCTGGTAAGATTATTCTAAATAGGATATGTCATTAACTTTAACTGTTATTTAAAAAACTCAGACAGTATTTAGGTATGTAGGTCACCAAGACAATGACGACTATCGCTAGATTGTAAATTTCTTAGCGATCCCCATTTGCTCTTTGGTCTTGTCATTTGCTTTGGATTCTAATGCACTCCAACAAGTTTATAACAAACATCCGGGGTACAACCACTCGACTCACAGAAACACAAACTTGAAGTAACAGTGCTTGCATTGTTGCGTTTCGTTCGGTCAGTGACAGCGTCTGAGTCCCACCTCCCCTCTCCTCTCCCCTTCACCTCTCTTATCCTCCCCGCTTCCCATCGACCCCCGAAACACAGGGTTGCAATGCACTTGCGACTCTTCTGGTGCTGCTAGTGTCTATGGACGGCGGTGATCATTTTACATCACATGACCCATTAGCCTCCTATGATATTAAAAAAAATGTTTCGTTTTTATTTTTGTAGCCTATTCCTCTATCATTGATAAACATTTACCCCATATATTTGTACTTTCTCTTTAAAATTAATTGTATAAATAATAATATTTAGCTGTATTGGTATGGTAATTTTTTTACTCTTATATTTTATTTCTTATATTTTCTTACTTTCCAGAGGATGGCAATATAGACTGGGATAATTGGCTACCTGACAAGAGATACCCACACGCAATGCAAGTACAAGAAAGACTCAATTTTCTTAGATTTTTATTAAAGGATGGACAGCTATGGCTTTGTGCTGAGCAGGTAGATAAAATCTCGAGTTCCCTTTTCCGTTATAATAACAAAATATTGCGAAGTATATATAGAATACAATATAAAAAAAGTACTTGATTATTAACAACAACAAGAAAAGTCAAATTTAGAATAATAATTGAATACTATCCTTCTTACTACCTTCCCCCTCTCCTCTATCCCCCCTTCCCCAACACAAGCTGGCATCGCACATGCGAGTCCCCTGATGTTGCAAGGTCTATGTACGGTGGTGATCACTTAACGTCAGGTAGTCCACCTGTTTGTTTGCCTCCTATGAATTGAGAAAAAAAAACTAGGTTAGCTGTGAAACCAGACGGTGTGTATCCCCAGTATACCAAGAAATTGAAATTGTAATTAGACAGACATGTATATTTCTCGTTTATCGCCGAGGTCACGCACCTGTGAACCCAATCTCTTTAATTTACCATTTGCATAAATAGCTGGAAGCTCCATCATTTAATGACTAGCAATGATTAATATACTCATTGTAACACTAATGAATGAGTTTCCAGTAACGTTGATAATTTGTCGAGTGATTGTTTTGTTACTATAGTAGAATGTGTGAAGAAACAATCAAAGATTAGTATGGATCTTACTTATAAAGGAAGCCATGTAAAAGTAGAGTATGTAATAAATGCTTAAAGTTGGTAAACAGTGTTTTGTTTTTGTATCATATGAGGCAAACGAACATACGCATCACATGATGTTAAGTGATCATCGCCGTCCATGAACACTAGCAACACCAGGAGAGTCGCAAGTGCGTTGTTAGACTATAATGGGAGGGGGGATGGGGAAAGGGGGAGAGGAGGGGAAGTGGGTTTCCGGCGCTCTCACTAACCGAGCGAAACGCAACAATGCAAGCACTGTTACTTCACGTTGGTTTTCTGTGGGTCGGGTAGTGCTACTCCGAGCGAATCAACTTATTCATGCTGAAACCAGTTATAGCTTCAGCATGGCTCTACCACCTTTGTGGTATAAGTTAACTGTGTACTTACAAGGCATAGTAGAAAGATATAACTATATCACAAGGCATTGCTAACAATGAATGAATGCTGAATGAAGTGTTCAGACTGTAAATTTTGGATATGTTGCAAATATGCGTAAAAATAAGCAGAGTAATATAATTCTTACGGAGTATGGCGGATCTGCGTGAAGTGAACATTTATATTGTAAGCGTAAGCGATAAAAGAGTCACTAAGAATACAAATTGCAAATGTGTATGACAGTAGAAGCAATAGATAACTAACATATTTATTTTGGACTTATGACCTCAGGAAAAATCGAAATAATAAAGACATTTCCGAAAATAGATAAAAAATATTCTATGCTTCTTATTATAAACATTTCGTGCTTTCAGGCAAAAGAAATTTGGGTGTGCTTAGCAGAGATGCCGGCTCATCTAGGAGACCGTGAGGCTTGTTTTCGATGGTTCAGTAAGTTAATGGGAGAAGAACCCGATTTGGACCCAAATATAAATTTACACTTTTTTCGACGGAATATAATGACTTTGCCTCCAAATTTGTTAACACATGCAGGCATTAAATGTTTTGAAAGGTAAAAAAAAAACGAACTATTGTATTTTAAGTTTTTAGAGTAGGTTATTTTGTTGATTCAGTCATTTGAAATGTGATCTTGTACTGCAGGTTTTTTAAAGCTGTGAATACCAAAGAAGGCAAACTAAAAGTAAAGAGACGAGGTTTTTTACTTAACGACGCTGATCTCATAGGATTAGATTATTTATGGAGAGTGAGTATTGATATTTTTTAATACGAGGGAATGTCAAGTAATGGTGGCTTAATGGTTAGTGTTTTCGATAACCACAACGATCGCAGCCGGAGCCATTGTGTAGGAAATAATAAAATGGTTGTAGCGATTTTTCTATGTCCCCCTTGCAAGTTACTGTCTTCAAATTGCAAATCTCATAGTCATTTAACTTCAGGTGAGGTTATCGTGCAACGTTAAGAATCCTATAAAGAAATTAAAAATGAGATAATTATGTGGGATTAATATATTTGTATAAATAAAAAAAAAAAACGAGTGTGTTTTAGACCACCCAATTGAAGTAAAATTTCTTTAGCTCCATCTATATTTATGTACATACATATGTTAGATTTTACAAATATTTAAATTTAATATGGGTTTTCATTGATAATATGAAACGTAACTCTTTCTAACTTCACTACCTTATATCTCCCTCTCAACTTCCGTTCGCCTCTACCGATCACACGTTTTCGTAACGCTCTCGTCACGCATTCATCAGCTTACTCCCTAAGTCGAGCTTGCGTAAAGAATTGTTACTTCAAAAATATTCTTATAAATACAAGTACCTGAACGACCGAGCCTAAGTCGGTTCTTTAAAAGACAATTTTTAATTTGATTAAATTGTTAGGTTTGCCTCACCAAATTAGCATTTTTTTACCAAAAAAATAAAAAATATATGTCTTTAGCTGTCACTCGTATTCGAACTGGGATTAGACGGATTTTCGAAGCAGCCGATTTCCATCTGAGCTATTTTTGTTTTGACAGCGGCGGTGAAATTTACCTTTATATTCCAGCTATATTTTTTCATTGCCTGAAAACTCAGATAAAAAGTTTTCTATGAATGAAATCTAGCTAGATCGATTTATCGTCCCCGAAACCACCTACATAGTAAGTTTCACGGAAATCGCTGACGTCGTTTTCGAGATCCTTAATATATAACAATATAAAAGAATTGCTCGTTTAAAGGTATTAGATAAAATATACATAATATTAATTGTAGGTTATAACAGAGTGCGAAGACGACATATCGGAGCGCGGTATAGAACTGTTGCGGGAAGTGAGCACGTGCGTCGGCACGCAGCTCTCCCCCGCCTTGCACCACGAGGCGTTCCTTACGCAGTGTTGCGCTCGAACGCAGCGCATGCAACGAGAAATGGATCAACAAGGTATATAAACTATTAACCGTATCCACTATTATAAATGCTAATGTCGAGTTTCTGTATTACTCTTTCATATCAAAACTACTCAACCGGTCATCGTGAAATCATGCACACATGTTGTCAATGCCATTTCACTCAGGAAGTACCGTTCCCGAGAGATAGGTTAGATCTGTATTAACGGAATCGAAGCCGCGAGCGTAAGCTAGTAATCAATAATTTATAGGTGAAGTATATCAGCTCGTTTGCAGAACCCATGATACTGGTGTCTCGTAAAAGATTTTTTTTTCTTGTCAAATTGGGTCTCTACTGTTATGCTCTTTTAACATTTACAATTAATATTTTACTACTTTATTAACTATCAAATAACAATCCTATTTAATACTTACCTATATGTAATGTGTATATGTATGTGTCTGTATCGACTATTTTTAAGAATGTATCGTAAGTGATAAAAATTGAAATTGCGTGTGTAGTATTAATATATTAATAATATTGCTTCACCGAGTGGTAACTTCTATAGAAACGAGAATACTAACTACAATTTTATTTGACAGTGTGTTTGTTACATTTTCATATACATTGTCAAAGGTACAGAAAAGAACATGAGTTTTTTTTTTGTTCCTTGCATTCAAGGAATAGATCATATCTACAATAACTCGCGTGAAGCCGCGGGCTAAAACAAGTTTACTAGAAAATTAGGTTCAGAGTACTTTGAGCTATGAATCTTTGTAATTTTATAAGAGATAAATTTTCATGTTGTTATTTAAGTTTGTCTCTAATTTGTATACATTATGTTCTTTTTTAGATACATTTGTAGCGTGTACTAGAATGTGTAGAGTGTTACGTGCCATACAAGAATACATAAATGAATGTGATAGGCGATTCTCAATAGACAGACAGATATTGCCGATATTTAGGGCTGGTCGAGGAAGGCAATGTCTGATAATAGTAAGGTTCAACTTTCAAACTGGCCAAAGACAAATTGATGATATAGAAATCTTTACACATTCAAATGAGACTATATACTCTTTACGAGTGGCAATTCAAAGGAGGTAATGTGAAATTATTGTAGTTATAATTTTTATTTATAAACGCTTGATTGGTGAGTGATGGGAAGTCAAGAAATAAAAAAACGATGCCATATTTTATGCTATAGGAATTTAAGATTACAAATTTTAAAGAAATGACTTTCATATCATAACAATTATAGACATCATGTGCCATGTGTACCACCTGTGGTAACCGTTAAACTAGATTGTTAAGCCACATGTACCACCAGTGGTATACGATTTGATAACTATTGAAAACAAAAGAGTTACTTATGTATGTATGTAATATTGTATTATATTGCATAATGTAGTCCAGTGAAGCTATGAAGGCCCGTCAGGCCACTAACGTAGACATTTTGAAAAAATAAAGGACATGTGAGACAAACAATAGCTAGGCACGGAATGTATTAAAAAACCTGTGTAAGGTTCATTAGTAATAGCACTATCGCACCTATTTCCGCTATATAGGTGCAGTACTCATGCTGATGTCTTCCAGTTTAAAGATAACATAAACTGGCATATGAGTCCTTAGGTGTAACAACCTAATTGATCGACCTCATTACTACAGCCCCTTGAAGTTGGTGGTGTATAAATACATACAGTAACTACCTTTTGCCAGTTTACTCTTTTATAACGTAAACATGGAAGTGCTTTTCGATAAGTCAATTACTCGACCTATTTACAATATGCTTTTGCATATAAAAATATTTATTGTATTTACAGGTTAAAATGTGGTCAAGACAGCAATATAAAATTAGATCTCTACATAAATAAATTGGAAATGTATATAAACGGGGAGCTAATTGAATCTAGTCATGATAGAAAAATACTTTCGCATCTTCAGCTGCGGGAAAAAACTATTATTATTGTTAAGGTATATATCAATTTTAAAATGATATTAGTGTAATAATGTAATCATCAGTTGAAATATCTACCGTATTTGCAAACTCTTTTGCTAATGTACTCAGGTGTTCGACGGTCAAGTGTGTGGAAGTGGTGGATGTGGTTCTTCAAATGAAACTAGCAGTGACTCGAGCACATCATCCCCTCCACTTTCATCCACCCCGGAACACGCTTTACCTGGTGTAGTAAGTATTACAGCTATGTATTAATCCTGGTCACCACACGCGTTTGAACATTTTTTTGGTTAGCCTTCGCCATTTTCGTGCGGCACATACTTATATGTATCTTACTGAAGTATACATGTTAGGAACACCATGCTTCATTTGCATGGTAAGTTTAGTCCGATTTGTGTTGTTGTATACAAAGCAATAGTCCAAGCCTAGTCACTTTGACACTTTTGAGCTTGTCCCCATTCCATTCAGTACCGTAAGCGCTTTCGTCTTAAAAGGCTGGTTAACACTTTGATCGTCACATTGGTTATATATGACCGGCCATGGTGTCTTTTGGGACACCATAGTGGTTATTGGTGACTGGAGTGCTAGATCTCATTAGAATTGTATATATTCATCCGTGGTTTCGTAAAAGAAACATAAGATTATAGTGTGGCAGTGTTAAGCTGTGAAGGCGCATTAGGTCATCGTTGGTTAGTCACTTCGAAAAAATAAACGAGGTCTTATATATAATGGTCTCATTATAAGGATATTACACCAGGTGTATGGTTGTTGCGGTCCATGTCTTATCGTATGCACACAGGAAACTGATCAGATAATGTCGAAGAGAACGACAGTCCTATAAGCCCATATAGTTAATTTTTCATTAACATCTTATTTCTATTGTAGTTGTTCGCCCAAGGCTCGTGGTATTTACCATTTGTATTAGAATTGGAACACATAGGCATAACAAAGACACACGGACCTTTGACTGAAGCAGCACATTTGCTCTCACAAATCTGTCCAGCTCATAAGCAAACTGTATGTATATTCATTGTTATTGTAAATAATTACATTAAGCATATTTCATTTTTCATACCTTAAGTAATTTCAGATTGAAAAATTGACAGAGTCTTTACTAAGTCGCGATGATACCAAGTTGAGAGACATGCTCTATGGTCCATCACCGCCAACTGTAGCTTACAATGTAGAGGTAAAAAAATAACAATCATTGTATGCATTAATTTATCTTGGAGATGCAAATGCGTTATTAATTCTTTTAGGTATTGTATAGCATGGTTCTGCCTTCATCTGAAACGAAATTAGAACGAAGTCGTAGTTTCCAGTTGGCTTGTGCAAAGAAGGCGCCTCTATTGGTTCAATGCCTGTCAGATAAAGATTTTTTACAAGGGGCTGCACCTCACACACGCCGGTTAGTATGATTTTTTTTATGTCATAGGAGGCAAACGAACAGGTGTGTCACCTGATGTTAAGGGATCACCACCGCCCATAGACACTTTAGCAACACAAAGGGAGTTATAATTCTGTCGCCAGTCTGTTGGTGGGGAAGGGGGACAGGGAAAGGAGAGAGATATATATCATAGGAGATAAATGAACAGACGGATTAACTGATGTTAAATGATCACCGCCATCCATAGACACTTACAACACCAGGGGAGTCGCAAGTGCGTTGCCAGCCTGCGTTTGGGGGAATGGACCGGAGGTGGAGGAAAGAAGGGCGAGGGGAGGGGAGTTGGTCCTCCGATGCTCTCACTGACCGAACGAAACGCAACAATGCAAGCACTGTTACTTCACGTCGGTTTTCTGTGAGAGTGTGGTACTACCCCGGACGAGCCGTTATAGCTTCAGCGTGAGTCTACCTCCTACAAAAATGTGCCGGTTTTGTCTGAAATTTTTTCATGTGATAGTTTAAATATCTAATCTCTTACAGTGTTGGCAGCTTAGCTTTAGTGCGGTTAGTGAAATTAGCGCTGTACACTTTGGGATATTTATTTGAAATATTAACCCCAGATGAATCCGAAAATCCTGCTGATAAGGAATTTAGGTAAGTTTCCTTTTTAATACTTTTTAGATTTCGGCATTTGAGCATCTGATGTTAAATTTTGACTCGGTCTAAATTGCAAACACCAAACCTTTCTTTTTTTTTCTCGAACCGATTATGCTATTGACCTAGCAAGGTCTTAACAATTTCACCGGACTACAAAACCTAGTGGGGACTGGCTCTCAAGTAGCTGCCGGAATACACTAACTGGTGTTTGGCGACAGATTTTCAACTTGAAAGTGTTAGGCAGCTAGTGGCGAAATTATAAAAAAAACCCTACCACTATGCTATGGTTTTATCATGATGTTTACACCCGAAGCTCCGAGACTTCGAGACTCCGAGACTTGTAAGGATTCGAACGTATGTCCATCGTCGCGGAGCCATTTAAGCCATCATCATTTTTTAAAATCGCAAATTTATTGTATACTAGATTTTGCCCGCGATTTCGTTCGATAGTTCGTGGAATAGTTACAGGCTAACGCATACACGCAGTGCAAGCTCTCAGAAGAAAAAAAACAATTTTAAAACATTCTTCACTGGTGCTCCGCTCCTATGGGTCTTAGCGTGATGATATAGCCTATAATTTTCCTCGATATATTAGCTATATAACACTAAAAGAATTTTTTAAATCGGACTAGTAGTTTCTGAGATTACCCCCTACAACATCACGAACTTTAACTCTTTATAATATTGGTATAGATGAAAAATTTCATATTTTTACTATAGTAAATGTTAGTACCACATATATTATGAATAATATTTAATTTCAGGACAGATATCACTATACTCCGTGAAGCGCTACAAACTGCTCCTAGTCACACTTGTGAATCAGTAGTCAAATCTATAGCCGAAAAACTGGCGAACGCATTGGGTAAACAGGTAAAATTAATAAATTAAAAATAACATCTATGGAGTGCTTACTAGATACATACCTGTCTTTCATACGTTATATATTTCATTTCATAAAAAAAATCGTAAATCTTTATAAAAATTCGAACTGAATCGCTTATTTTTTATTAGCTTACACTCAAGGTTCACCTTCTGAGAGAAATAATTACAGATTTTTGTATGTCTTGTTACGTACAGGTCGTTGTTAATGGAGATGATAGTGACACAATCTCATATCTAGTGTGGTGGAGGGTACCCACAATGGCTACAGTACGTGCACTATATTCCCTCGCGTTTTCAGTTGCACAGACTGTAGAAATAACCGGTATGGTGCATACAGATGATATTACATGTAAGTATTTTAAAATCTATTAGTTTTTATCAGAAAATGTTTTATTGTACAATATATAGCAATAAGTGTTTCATATGTGTCATAGTATAGATATTATGGGTGTTATTACAAAAAAGTTGAATACGTATTTAATAGTTGCTTTAAAAATGCTTACGTTTTAAATACACTGCGCTCGCTAATTGTTCGCCATCTTGCTCTCTTGTCTCGCGTTGGTTAGGTTAGGTTAGACTTGCGAAAAAAGAATAACGCGAACTTGCCTCTGGCGAGCACGGTGCATTTAGTACGAAACCTTTATAAAGCAAGTATTTAATACGCATTTAACGTTTTTGTAATGACATCGTATATCTTTATAGTATTGCGGCAAAACCTTTCTCGTTATTAAGTTAAATTAAGCAAGTATTAATATTGTGGAGTTATAAAATATTGTGTACTAATAAAATTATAGAAGGTAATTTGACTAAGATTGACAAAAACTAGTCCACATAGTGAATTATGCATAGAAACATTAGACATTTTAAGAGACTACCAGTGCTTCCTATTTACATTAGTTTGTATTACTATATCATTTCATACATTTGTAAATATTACAGTGGTTCGAGAATGCATGGAAGTGGTAACAATATGTATGGCGCTAGGCGGCGGTCGACTCGAGGTACTGCTTCAGGAACCCTGGTGGCAGGACACTGCGCTTTATTTGATGATTGATTGCCCTAATCCACAAGTTAGTACAATACTTTTAAAACCAATTTCTTATAATACCACTCCATATATATTTTATCACTAGGCAAACCTCTCTTCCCGAGATAAGGCTTGAATACAATAAAAAACCAGCTTATGCTTAACATGCTATTTTAAAAACATGGAATCCAATATCCCTTTTTTTGGTTTTTAGTTACAGTTTTCAAGGAACTTATATGGATCGTGATCAGAGACATTGTAATTGGGAAATCCCATAATTTATAAAACTACAGATTTCAGTTATAATTGTCAAGATCAAAAACACGACTAGGACTACGTTCCACTAGAAGCTCACAACGCTCACAAGCGCGAGTTTTCCCGTTCCACTAGCTCTCGAGCGTTACGATCGTAAGCGCTAGTGGAAAGCATTTGTGGGCGTTTTGAGCGTTCAAATAAATAATAAAAATGGCGATCTAGAAAAAATAAAGCAAAAGCTTTGAGAGGATAAGTTACAATTTGTAAGTCTTAACAGTAAATTCTAATAATTATTAAATTCATTTAAGTATATTAAAGAAACAATGTGTAATTCAATTTTTTTATTTTAATTATCATAAAAACATAGAAATGACCTTATTGGTTAAATCAAAAATATTAAATTACCATGAAATGATTATAAATTAATTTTTACATTGAATTTTAGAATTCACAACATTTTTCAAAAGAAGTAAAATTATCAAAACTTTATTAACATATTTCATTTACGTATTTCAATACAATATGTTATTTAATATAAATATCCTATACCATATCAAGTAATGACATTTTCACGGTCACCATCTTTATTGAGAATCCCGCCAATTTTGTCAAGGCTCACGTCGACCCACCTCCAGACATGGGGCGTCGTGAGCTTCGCGTGAGCGTATGTTATGACGTCATCAATGACGTTTTCGCCACGACCGCAACGCTCGCGGTTGTCTAGTGGAACGGCGAAAAAGGCCTTGTGAGCTTCTACTGGAATGCGCCCTAGGTTTAAGCTCCATTGGTGTCAGATTTGACAAATTATTTCAGCGTTCACTCATTTATCGAGGCAGGCTGTTGTAGGCTATATAACATTGTTAAGATCAATAGGAGCAGAGTACTAATGAAAAATGTTTCATAATTGGGTTTTTTTTCCTTTTTGAGTGCTTCCGCAGTGTGTTAGCTCAGAGAAACTATTCCACGCGGATGAAGTCACAAGTAGAAACTAGTTTAATAGTTTTTTTTTAAATGAGAACGCTGTTGACCAGAAAAGATCTGTACAGCTTCACCGAACTATTGAGGCGAGCGCTGAAGGCACGTCACACCTCGGCTCGGGCTGTCGCCTTTTTGTGTAAAAATCGCGACCTGTCTGAGCTAACCTAAGCTACGCTATCTAGATATACGTATATAAGTTATTGAAACATGCATGTGTACCAAACATGCGTGCCTCAACAACTCCTATATGTATTTTGTGTCTGAAAAATCCTCTAAATTATATAGGATTAGAACTCTTTGATGGAGTCTTTGAGAAGGAGTAGAACTCTTTGTCGTTCATTTCTCTGAAAAAGAAAAACAGCGTGTCATCGTGTAGGAGTGCATGTGTGTATAGGTGATGTTGTAACAGTGATGTAAGGATTTGTGTCACTGTATCGCGTGAGCAGTGTACTCGAGGGCTCTACGCCGAGGGAAAGGACCTAGGCTTGAGCCGCTGCCAAGAGGGGGTCTAATCTGGTTAGTTTAATAGGAAGTAAGTAAGATATGTATTGGTTATATAGGTGCGGGTGTCGTGCGCTGAGCAGCTACTGACGATGTGCGCGTGGGCCGGCGGGTCGGGGGCGCGCGGTGCGCTCGCTGCTCTCGGAGGTGCGGGAGGTGCGAGGGGAGTGCGCCTGCAGCGACACGCGCGAAACGCCCAACAGTTCTTGCAGTTACTATGCCGTCTCGTCTCATTGGCGGGTCCCACTTCACGCGCTCTTGATGATCTCGCCGAAGAGGTATTTTCTCTGATCTGTATATGGGTGGTTACATTTCAAAACAAGCAAAATCCTCTTCTATCCTTTCCTAATTTTTAAAATTATTTTTCAAGATTTTTAAAATTTTGTACATGTAAAATATGAAGATCATATAAAGAAACCTTATGAATGGTAAACTTTGAACTTTCATCTTGGTGGATAAAAACTGGGAATCATAAAGCAGATTAAAATGTTATATGAACAATTAAAATTGAATCTAGTTCATTTTTAAATTTAGTGACTAATATATAGGTATAGTAAAATAAGTGGATTTTGTGTATTTCACTGTCAATATTCTTTTTTTGATATACGTTTGACTTGTGTATGTGTTTCTTTTTTTTTTTTTTTTTATACACTTGTTAACATATGTTACCTAGTTTGTAAAATCAACATCAAATAATTAATTAAATATGATTATTTTTACACTAGGTAAATGTTATTTATGTCAATGTTTAGTTAGGTTGCTTTAAATATGTCTACGTTTTATCCTGATTACACAAATCATGGTCATAAACATACTGAGTTGTTATACAATGAACAAGATACAAAAAAAGAACGATTTTTCATGTATATTTATCTATATTCGATTATCATTTAGGTTGCCTGGCTACGAGCTGTGAAAGCAAATCCTGAAACACTAGATGATACGCTCCTTGAGGGTCACTTAAATCTCACCAAGGAATTATTCACTCATGTACCAGCTCAAGTGAAGTACCAGTATGGAGCACATCCTGAACACAAGAACGCAGGTTTGATAAAGGTAGTATACTCATTTTAAATGACCTAATTTGTTTTCGAAATATTAAACTTAATATTTAGTTGTCCTGTTCATCATGTTAACATTATCCACTTGCGCTATTTACTGATGCTATAATATACTCATGATGAAATATATATTTTATTACAGTATTAATATTAATTTTGTTACAGTACATATAATACAGTTAGTTGATCACCCTGGTTTCGCATGGGCATAGTAACAGAAAATGATACAAAATCATTTACAGTATGACATTTTAATGAAGACAACTCAACAACTAAACTTAAATCAGTCATTCCTATGTTATCTTCTGTCTCACTCACTCGCTAATTTTGTACATGGAGCTTCTTTAGCCCACATTGTTACTTTTTTTTACCATTTTTCAAAGACCATCTTAGATACAAACATTGTGTCTGACAATTACACATACACAAGAATTAGGTATATAAGTGCAGTCTTTCTGAAGTGATGCACTTGCCTATATTGATTTTTATTTATGTAGATTAATTGTTAATATGTATGTATATGAATACTTTTATTAATTATTTTGTGACTTCGATCTTGTCACTGACATTAATAACTTAGTGAATAGACCACTACTACGTCTTAGTAACGACGGTTGGTATGTATACGTGTGTAGCTCCGTCACGGAGCATCATCAAATCGATGTTGACTCTTCCTATGCGATCAGGCGAGTAAATACTCGCCATATGCCATTAGTAAAGCGTAGTAGTGGTCAATAATTCTAGGCAGAAGTGCAAAACAAAGTCTTCTATAATATCTATATGTAAGGAAGGATATGCACCTATGGTTTTTTTTAGATTATAGGAGATAAACGAACAGGTGGGTAATCACCACTGTTCATCGATACTAGTAACACTAACGGAGTCGAAAGTGCGTTGCCAGCCTGTGTTTGGAAATGGGGAGAGGAGGTGGATTTCCGGCCATCTCACTGGCCGAACGAAATGCAACAATGCAAGCACTGTTAGTTCACGTGGGTGTTTCTGTGAGTCGGGTGATAGTACCTTGGGCAAACCGACCCGTCCATGCTGAAACCAGTAATAGCTTTAGCGTGGCTTTACAACCTATAAATCCTTGGTAGAAAAATGTAAAAAATAATTTCTAAATGGAAACTAATTAGAAATGTTGTCTGTCAGGAAATAACAACGGAATTCTTGTGGCCATACTCGTGGGCTTGGTACACATCGTCGCAAACGGCGGCGGGTGGGAGCTCTAGTCGGCAGGAGAGCGAGCCGCCGGAGCCGCTGTGTCGGTCGCCCGGAGCCGTATCCGCTGCAACGGACTTGCTGCTCGCCCTCGTGCACGGCTGCGTGCCCAACATGGCCGAGCTCGCCACCTATCTTGAGCAGATGTTTTACACCGGTAAACTATTTTTATACTGCCTTTGCAAAATCGCAAATATTTCTTTATACCCTCCTAGCGGGCCTGACAGACCTTTACCCGCTCTTATACTAAAAAATCGTTCACAAATTATATACCTAAACCTTCTTCACGAATCACTTAATCTACTGGTGAAAACCGTATGAAAGTCTGTTTGGTAGTTTTTGAGTTTATCGCAGACTGACAGACACAGGATTTTGTTTTATAATATATATAATTATTTACTTACATATATCACCAAATATTCCCTAGCTCATAGTGACTCCCAGATCAGCATGTGGATATAACTATATAATTCACCAATAAGATAACTTCCCCAAATCTTTTGATATAAGGTTCCTTTCAAACTGGCTACGATACTGGATATAAATATAGCTTTTACAATTTTCAAAATAGTTTTGTCTAAAATAAATTGATAATAATTGTAAATTTAAAACTACTTTATAGTGCCAAAATGTTTGGTTCTATATATCAATTCAAAGAAATGTATTAAAATGCGAATTTAAACATTAATATTGTTAAAAAAAGTTAAATACGTATTGAATACTTTCTTTAAAAAGGTTACGTTTTAAATGCACTGCGATCGCTAAATGTTTGCCATCTTCCTCTTTTGTCTCGCTTTGATTAGGTTAGACATGCAAAAAAGGTTAACGCAAACTTGCCTCGGGCGAACGAAACCTTTTTAAAGTAAGTATTTAATACGTATTTAACTTTTTTGTAGTAAAACCGTACACATCCAAAAACAGTTAATTTCGGAGGTTAGACAACAATTATCATCTTGTATCCATTTATATCCTTTGTGTAAGTCAATATCTGAGAAAGCTTTTATTGTAATCTTTCAGATAAAAGCATTCCACTGTCAGATTGGGAGTATTTACCCTGTATCGGTCCCCGACATTCAACTGGCCTGGTTGGCCTTAAGAATGCTGGTGCTACATGCTACATGAACTCTGTCCTGCAGCAGTTGTATTGTGTGCCATATGTACGAGATTCAATTCTGACCGTTCAAGGTAAGCAATTAATATTTAATCTAGATGCTTTAGCTCTACTTTCTTTCAGGTTTATTATAATAAGTTACAAATATTATTTACTTGATGTTAGGTACAAAAATTTTGGTTTTTAACTTATCAAATTCATTATAATATTGATTAGTTTAATAGTGATGAGTAAGTTAAACTAATCTAAATTAAAATTATGAAATCCTTTTTTGCAATTCTAACCAAAGCGAGACAAAAAGCAATATAGAGAAAGCATTTGTTTATTCTACTCCAAATCGAGATCGTCGACTCTTTTTAAAATACTTGACGACTGCAAGTACTTTCTTTAGTTAAAACTTCGATATACTCTGATCTTGAAACGAAATTTACAGTGATATAGACCCATATTGGTATACAACGGATTTCTACCATTTTTTAAATATCAAATAGTGTTATAATCTTAGTTTATCATTATCAAATATCTAAGGATGGTTCACTATATATATACACACATATGTTGAACAATTTTTAGGTGCTGCAACAGATCCAAATGAAGATTTTTCTGGGGAAAGTCATTATCACAACATAGTGGAAAATAACATTGAGGTGATTAAGTTTTTCCTTTTATTTATGAGAAAATTTCATATTTTTGTCACAGAAATTTTATTAACATATGTTGTTTCAGAGTAACAACAACTATAACATTACAATATTAAAACAAGTACAAGCTATATTTGCTCATTTGAATTATAGTAAACTTCAATTCTACATTCCAAGAGGTTTGTGGGCATATTTTAGGTAAGTTATAACTTATATAGTAAGTTAAATTATAACTAGTGCGCGTCCAGTGGTCGACATTTAACCATAGTTATTTGATTTGTAGTTTGAACTTTATTAGGGTTCTTTTGTCAAAGGTCTTTTGTCAAACTTCTATAATTGAAGGTTTTCATCATGGCTACTCAGTTATTTGCCATGATCTTTAATTATATAAACATTTAAAAAATCTATGTGTAAAGTAAATTTGAAATTGATTATAAATGTGAAAAAAAAAAATCACATCTCAAATTTTAAGCAAACATAACTTGATGTAAATAAAGAAATTTACCGCAACCCATGACACAATTTTCAATTAATTTTACATGAAACCATGGGTGGGTGGTATTTCTGGGTGATATTGAATTAAATGTAGTCATTATGAGAAATAATGATATGCCCAGTATCATCGTTTGGAAAAGTAATGGATCCACAATACAATCAAATGGCGAATCCAATACAAAGATGTTTTTAATACTACCATTAGCTTTTGAAAACTCTTTTTTATTGCTACATGAGGTTGAATTGCAACGTTGTAACCGCAGAGGTCTAAAGTCATGGATTACTTTTATGAACAAAATTCTCATTTTGATTATACGTAGTATTGTTTAGCTCATTTTTTTTTTATAAATCATCATTTGAAGTGAGTTCACCGTAAAAAATAATAAACATTACAATTATAGTTATATTTTATAATATTATCGTTGAATGTAGTATGAAAAATGGTAATTAGAATGTAAGAGTTAAAAAATACATATAGTCGAGCATAGCAACCTCTTTCCTTCACAACCTTTTTTAAATTTGTATTTATTGACGGCTGTCAAAATGTCTTTTATTTACATGTGTGTATATGTTGTGTAAAATTCGAGTAGTAGTGTGAGTAGTGCATATTTTAATTAATTTAATGTACTTTTAATGCATTTTATATGAAATAAATAGCTTTCTGCACTTCTCCGTCATTTATATGACGGAAATTTAAACTATGCTAAATTTCCAGTTAACCCGTTGACGGGAAATAGGTTATAAAGGGGTACAATTTTTCTGCTTCACCTATTAATGTATAGATATTCGAAATTCTTCTTGTATTCTTCAAATACCGTGTATATAACAAAAACCCTATGGGTTTTTAAAGAACGTCTGTATTATTAGTTAATAAAGAGAAATATTAGAATAAAATAAAAAACGAGGTAATTGCTATTTTTTATATACTTATCATGTATGAGTAACAGTGCTTGCATTGTTGCGTTTTGTTCAGTCAGTGAGAGCGTCGGAGGCCAACCTCCCTCCAGTCCCTTCCCCCTCTTACTTCCATCTTCCCCTACAATAAAGGCGGGCAACGCGCTTGCGACTCCTTTCGTATTGCTGGTGTCTATGGACGGTGGTGATCACTTAACATCAGGTGACCCACCTGTCGTTTGCCTCCTATGATATATCTATAGCATATATGTTTTTTTTTTTGTTATTTAGACTAATATTTTACTTACTCATAGAGAGAAAATTATTTATGAAAAGAAAAAAATTTTGATCCTAAAATACTTCAAACACAGTTTTAAGAAACAAAGTATTGTTTGAAAAAGAATTATTTATTTTACAGACTTCAAGGTGAACCAGTTAACTTACGCGAACAACAGGACGCGGTTGAGTTTTTTATGTCTTTGGTCGAATCACTGGACGAGGCCTTAAAATCTTTGGGCCAGGAACAGCTCATGGCTAAAACATTGGGAGGTACATACTCCGATCAGAAGATTTGCAAAGGCTGCCCTCACAGGTATAACAATATTAATTTGTTTTGGCATTGGTGTTATGATAGAAGGGTTGTATACATTTTACTAAACCCACTACCCATTAGCTGCCATCCTCAAGTTAAATACCTTTTGCTATACATAGGTATTGTGAGTTCCGAGAGCTACATGAAAGCCGGACTCTCTCTGAATTTAGACGGTGTTATTACGAAAAAGGTTAATACATATTGAATACTTGTTTTAATAATGTTACGTTTTAAATGCACCGCGCTCGCTGAATGTTCGCCATCTTGATCTTTTGTTTTGCTTTGGTTAGTTTAGATTAGACTTGCGAAAAAAGGATAACGCGAACTTTCCTTGGGCGAGCGCGGTGCATTTAGTATGAAGCCTTTTTAAAGAAAGTATTTAATACGTATTTAACTTTTTTGTAATAACACCGAGAGTTTTTAACTTATTGACCATATCGTCGTCTAATATGAGGTGAGATTGTACTTTAATGCTAAAAAAATAATATTTTTGTTTCAAGTAAAGAGCGGGTCTTTACTCACTGTTACAATTGTGCAACACTATCATTGCATACATTATCTGTCTCATCATTTACCCATTGATAGTAATTATGAGCAAGCGTAAACGAGTATTGAGTAAATATAAAGAATTAAATAAAATGTAGAAGACTAAACGCCACTGTGTACTAGCTATATTGATCATAAGATTAGTTACTGTATGGACACCTTAATCTAAATCAACTTACTCGTTTATCCTTAATATTGTTACAAAGAATCTTTTTAGTTAATTGCAAAGAAAATTGCTGCTATAAAAGTTCGTAATAACACTATTTTGTTTGAATTTATATCTGTCCAAATAATAAGAACAGTTATTAAACGTATTACAACACGATTATTATTATAAGCCCGTGTATGAAAAAAATAAGTCATGCCATTTTTAAGAAAATTTAATTTAAGATTTTTTTAGAATTCAATTTAAGACTAGAATAATTGTACATTAAATTTGGTACAAATAAAAACTGCGAAAACTGGTATCCTTTTATCATTCAGATATTGTAAAGAAGAGCAATTCAGTGTGGTATCCTTGGACATTAGAAACATGTCTCGACTCCAGGAATCGTTAGAAGCATATGTAAGAGGCGAATTGCTAGAAGGTGCTGATGCTTACCATTGTGACAAGTGTAATAAAAAGGTATATTTACTATATTGATAACAAAATGTAAACTATAACCATGGTCATTATTATATTATCAAGTATTCTTCTCATACAGGTGGTGACGGTGAAGCGTTTATGTTTGAACAAGCTACCACCAGTCTTAGTTATACAGCTTAAGAGATTTGAATATGATTTTGAGAAAGTTTGTGCAATCAAATTTAATGACTATTTCGAGTTTCCACGGGACTTGGATGTTGAACCATACACAGGTTTGACAATAATACTTTTTATTAAATGTATAATTATTATTGTAGTGACCAATTTTTATAATACATATGACGTTTTGTTAAATCGTGATTTTCAAGAATGCTACATACAACTACAGCGAAAAATAAGCCGTCACGAGACGCCTGGCGGATGTGGAACATCGTAATTGTTCGAATCGAACGAATCTCAAAATTCTCGAATTCTCAAATTACACTATAGGTATGCGAGATGCACAGTGAGCTAGAGTGATATAGCACAGTCGCTAGCGCATGGCATCGCGTCGCCACGTCTCACACATTCGCCATGCCAACAATAATGTTTAACCGCGCCTATAGATATCACATCAAAGTTAAATATATTCTTTACTACTTACTTCACGAAAACTTGCAAAATATTCAATTTTAGAAACTATTGTGACACACCATATTAATGAATTTTTTTTTAATTTAAAAAGAATTAACCTAAGGTAGTCAGAGTTATAGTAAGTCTGAATTTAAAATAGTGACTTCAAATTGAATACACATGCATATTTCTGTTTTGACAATCTCCCTCAAGAACTTCTCTATTTTATGCTTGTCATGTCACTGTTTTCGACCATTAAGGATTTGTTACCAAACACTACAGTAAACCCTTGCATTGTATGGTGAGTGGTTTATGTATATATGTGTATGTATGTCTAATGCCTGGTTTCCGAGATACTCGGTTAAACTACCAATAGTTATTGGCTCAACAAAGTTATTCATAATATAAACTCACAAACGGCCCATTGAGTTTCTACTGACATTTATTGTATTATTGTGTATTCAGAAACGCAATTTGACAAGTTATCGAACCGATAATGAACAGATATACTTCAATTAAAGTACCTCAGAAAACGGGCATAAGATGGCTTTAGTATAATTTGTATGATATATAATGTTATAGCATGGGGCTTGGCGAAAGCGGAAGGTGACTCGTCATTGTGGGAGGAGGGAGAGCAACGCACGCATCACACGCACTACCAGCTGTCCGGTATCGTGGTGCACTCTGGCCAGGCGTCCGGCGGACACTACTACTCATATGTACTACTCAGGTATTACATACAAATATATGCTAACAATACAAACACATGCACGCGTTAATTTATCTGTTGAAAAGAAATTTGAAGAATAGAAATTAAGGTAGGTGTGTATTTGTGTTTATATCTATCTGTTCTGTCTGTGTTTAGAAGTATATAAAAATTTGTAAATGTAGAATTAAGTATTTATACTATAAGACTTTTGTTTAGTATAGAGTTTATGAGTATTCATATAAACCAAAGATGTTTCACTTCCTCCATATATACACACTGATACACGCATTCTTTTTACTGATATTTTCATATTCCTAAAAAAATATGTAAAACTATTTTGCTAGGAAATATAATAAAAAACCCTTGACAATTTATGTACTGAAACTTTCCTCATGAATCATTTTACTGGTGAAAACCAGATGAGAATCCGTTTAGTAGTTTTTGAGTTTATCGTGAACAGACAGACAGCCGTAGCAGAGGACTTTGTTTTATAATATGTAATGATAATAATCATTTAATAACAATATTTTTTTTAAAGGGACAATGGAAGTGAAACTGGCCGTTGGGTCAAACTTGATGATGGTGACGTTTCAGAATGCGGAATGCATGATGATGAAGAAATGAAAGTACAGTGCTTTGGTGGCGAATACATGGGCGAGGTAACAATAAAACTTTTTTTAAAACATAGGAGGCAACGAACAGGTGGGTCACCTGATGTTAAGTATCACCACTGTCCATAATCACCAGCAATACCAGAGGAGTCGCAAGTGCATTGTCAGCTTATGTTAGGGGGAAGGGGGGTGAGGAAGGACAAGAGAGGGAAGGGAGGTGGCCCTCTGGCGCTCTCACTGACCGAACGAAACGCAACAATGCAAGCATTGTTACTTCACGTCGGTTTCCTGTGAGGGAGTGGTAGTACCACAGTGGAGCCGACCCATTCATGCTGAAACTAATTATAGCAACAGCGTGGCACTACAACCTACAATTTGATTTAATAAAGAGTAAATGAAGTGATGTGGATAAAAAAGAGAAAAGAAAATATAAACTATATACTACAAAGTATACGATAAAATGTTATAAACTAAAACAAAATCCCAATTCTCGACCGGTAAGTTTATCGTTTTTAAAATATTCAGATTTACTTCAAAAAGATCAAGCGACTTCTGAAACTCGCGCGCATTGGTACATTTAAATTCAATATCTAAAATATCTTTCCAACAACTAAAAGCTTAGGTCCGTTTACACTTGTAACGAGTGACGAGAGATTGATACGCATCATGATAATGTTCGTGAGTCATAGGGTACGCTTTTACTACTAATAACGCATCGCCGCTTAATGAAGAAATTAAGTAGTGAAACTTTTCCGTATCTGTTAGTGACGCTGAGTTATGGATTAATACGTTGAAACTATCAAAAAACTCAGGCCATTGTTTTATATTCCCGTTAAAATGTGGTAGAACAATTTTCGGCAAACGAATATTTTGTGAAGAAGTGGGTTGTTGATGGTCATCATTTTTCGTTAATTTACAGTAAATTGACAACACTTGATAATACATGTCATCAAAATGCTGTGGAATTTCACTCTCGTCATTTTCAGAATCATCTAATAAATCTAAAATAATTAAATGTGCATTTTCGAAATTCGATGTAATTTCTCTAATGTCTTGATGATACAATAAAAATAAGTCGCGATGTAAAGGATCCTTTATCGCTAAGTTGCCGATCTCTAAAGCCTTTGCTAACCGACTGTTAGCAATCGTACGTTTTCTTCGTAATGACGATAAATCGTGAATTGTGTATGCTTCCTCACTAGAGGATTTCGTTTTTTTTAAACTGGGTGTTTTACATGTCGAATATTTTTTATAAACCAACATTATGACTTATGTAAATAAACGAAAACAAAAGAAACAATCAAATGGATGTTACAAATGTTAACAAACAACGTAAACAAGTGTAAATATCCAAACGTATAGTTATAGATAAGAATAATGTTTGACTTTGTTCAAGGTTACGATGTAAGTCGTCGCGGACTGACCGTTACGCACGGAACGGTTTAAACTACCGCACGCTTTGGATAAATATAATTACCTTGCGATATTATTCGATTATTGCAGCTAAATGTGATGAAATATGTTAGAAACACTATTATAATGATGAAACTATTGTAAGCCAAAGTACCGATGAATAATAATGATTACTTAATTACATCTTACAACAATTTCCGATGTAAGTGAAAGTAAAATGATTTGTGTGTGTGATTATCTGTTCGATGGTAACTAATGAACGATGTAGATATATATAAATAGGTATTTTAGGTATAATAACGTATATAAGATAATAAAAATTAGTACTTATATAGATATAATTGCGATGTTGACCAGTAATACCACAAACATATATCACGATTGAAGTTAATATTGGTGAAAGTTCCCGGGTTTTAGCACTATAAAGATGTAGCCTTCGCACCGTGGTGGCCTAGCTACTCTGGGTAAATAAACGATTCGATAGCTATGTTCAACGCTCAATTGGGCTGCAGCAAATACAATGCACCACGTACCTTGGACTGCTACAACACCTTGAGTGATCCACCAACACCACCCGAACACTTTGCCACGATTCAGCGAAGCACTTGGAGATTTTAGTGATTTTCCAGGCGTAACGATTTTCACACACACAAAACGATGTTGTCGCTCCAATGCTTAACGAGTAAGTGACACATGACAGCAGATGTCAAACTGCGTTTTGCTACTGCATTAAGCACTGAACACGAGTGATAACGAAACAATGCCAAAGAAAAAGATGAGTTTATATTACTTACTTTTTCTTGAGATTCTTTTGAATGTGGATGACGCTTTAAAAAGAGCTGTACGAGTTCATTTGTAAATTTTGGTTGCTCCATCAAAATTCGTCCGTGCAAGCAACAGTCACCAAAAGAAATTCAATTTATGAGATTAGAACAGCGTTCTCCAGGAAAATGCAATGCTCTGCAATGGTTACACAAAACTTCAAATGGTTCTAAAGTGTGATATTAAACAGATGCAATAACGGCACATTTATATATCGGTATATGATTGTGAACTTCTAAAGCTCTACGACGTCTTCCATCTCGAAATCTTTGTTATTCTAAACGGTATTTTCGTTGTTCGTCATTTTCAAGGGTTAAACGTATTGCCGCAAGCTGCCGCAAACCATGGAGACGTAACTCCCGTTGTTCATCATTTTCATTAGCTACACGTTGTGCCCCGAGATTTTTTGATTATTCTAAACGTTGCTCCCGTTCCTCATTAGAGTCAGTAGCCAAGCGTTGTACCGCACGCTGCCATAAACCTTGTAGACGATGCTCTCGTTTCTCGTCATTTTCGATCGCTGCACGTTGTGCACCAAGCCGTTGCGAATATTCTAGACGGCGCACCCGTTCCTCGTAAGATTCAGTAGCCATACGTTGTGTTGCACGGTGCCGTAAATCTAGTAAAGGACGCTTCCGTTGCTCATCATTCTCAGTCGCTACACGTTGTGACGCACGCTCTCGTATATCATCTAAATCACCAGTCCTTTCTGATCGTATAATGTTGGTCAAGTTCTGCAAACATCTTACCTTAGCAGCACGTGAGGGACGAACGGAATACTGATTGTTTTCATTTAGGTTTTTTGAAATTAGTCTTGATTGTTTGAATTTTCAAAATTCTGCATGATAATATGATGATTTTCTCCAAGGTTGTCTTGAGATGAGTCGCGGCTTCGTGGAGTTTGATAGTATATAACTTTTTTTTTAAAGATCTTTTATGGTTTTTTGATTAATAAAGTGGAAAGTCAGTTATATTTCTTACTGAACACTGAAATACAACTACTTGACAGTTAACGGTTGAATGAAACGTTTCAATATACGATAAAATTAAAAAGACCGTGCTGTATGCCAAATTGTCTATCTTTACGATTTTTTAATTTAATCACATTGGATTTATATTCCGTACAACGAGGTTTGTTATATAGGGGTTACATTGGGCTAGGATTCATTTTATTTGAGAAATGAGTTGCTCTTTTGAATATTGATTCCTAAATAATTAACTAAATTTTGTTACGTTATATTTGTGTTTTTCATTTCAAAATATGTAATTAAAATTTTTGCACAATATTTTACGTTATTGTTCATAATTTTGTACATTTAAAATTTGAAAATAACTATAAATGTTTTGAACGGCAAAATTTCAACTACTAGTTACTAGAAAACTACTTATTAGAAAAATAAATAAAAAAAGTATTATTCCTTCAAAAAATTAAATTTAAAATAGATAGCTGGGTTTCGAACTGGGGGTTAGACGGATTCACGATGCGGCCGTTATCTATCTGAGCTACTTAGGTTTTGAGAGCGGCCGCGAAATTTACTTTCATGTTCTAGCTATTTAGTTTCATTGCCTGAACTCTCAGTTTAAAAAGTTTTCTAGGAATAAAATCTAGCTAGAAGGATTTTTCGACCCCGAAACTACCTACATACTAAGTTTCATAGAAATAGATGACGCCGTTTCCGAGATCCTGAATTTATTTTTATTGTAGCACGACAAAGTGACTGCACTATACCTGATGGTAAGCATAGTACAATCCAAAAACAGTGGCGATCACGGAAAGAGATCATCCATCGTCGGTCGCCGCTGTCATGCCGGCCACAATGACGAAAGTCACCTGGTACTGGATATGCACAGGCTGATCCCGAAACGCGACGCGCAAAAGCGAGTCACTATGACGGGCTTTTTGCCATGTACATGGTGGTTGCGACCCAGTCGGGCTGTAAAACCCTACCACTTCGCTCTCGCCATTGCCTCGTTCGTTGATCAGCAGGGTGCACCACGTGCAGGTGAGGTTGGCTTGGGTGTCTCAAATCTTAAGATGTTACTCGACACCCCTTACACCCCAAAAATATATACAAATATAAAAATATACAAGAATTGCTTGTTTAAAGGTACTAGAAGATAGATATTGTGAAAGCGTCGTTGATGTGTCAATGAAGAAATAAATAAATAAAAAATTGCTTTGATTATTTTATTAACTTCAAATTGAATTAATTAAGTATCATAATAAAATTAATTGTCAGTGTTTATGTACTAACCAATAAATTGATGATTTACGATATATGAAAAGTGTATATGATTCTTTTTCCTTCAATATTGCGACAGAGTTTTTTTTTACGCCAGTATTATGTTGTTTGTTAGGGAATTGTATACTCAAGCTTATCATATTTATTTATATTACTAAAATGTTATAATTTATTTATTAGGTCTTTGATGCTATGCTGAAAAGGGTATCGTATAAGCGACAGAAAAGATGGTGGAATGCTTATATGTTATTTTATACAAGAAAGGATACATTAGAAACACACAGTTTAGAACAATCTATGAAAAGTCTAAGTCTTAAGTAAGTAATACCTCCATAATAAATAATGATACTGTAAACTGATTGTAAAAGCAAGCAAGTTCATGTGAACTTTAATTTACACTTTTCTATATTTTAACATTTCTATGAATTTTAATAATGAAAATGATGATTTTATGACATTTACAAGGGTTCAATATGACTTATTATTTTTAGGGAAAGCGTTATTCCTAGACCGATATGGCTCTCTGTGCGCCGAAGTAATATTGCATTTTCTCACAATCAGGATCAATTCAGTCTGGAGCATTTTAATTTTATGAAGAAACTTTGTTGTATGAGATTACAAATAGCTGGTTCACAGAGCATGGTTTGGGTATGTCACATCTGTTTTTTAATTTCTATATAAGTCGCATAATGTATAAAGAATCTTTAAAAAAATATTAGCAAATGTCGTAATTAGGTAGTTTACTTGGATAGTTTGAGAGCTATTATTTCACAATAGTTCAAACAATTGTCAAAAAAAACTGCAGGTGAGTTAGAAATACATGTTAATTATCCTTTTTGTCAAACTTTTCACTTAAAATCCTTACACTAAGTGGGGCAGGGGGTCTATGTTTTGCTTGTTTTTAATGATATACGGAATGGAGGATCTAGATATGTAGGTTTTTTATGTGACGCTCGCAGTCTAATTCACTGTACTACATTCGTCCAATTAGCGAACCACTATGACCTAGTTCCTCTATAGATCTTCCTCTATAAATCTCTTATTTTGTAGACTTGTTGATAGCTGCCCATGAATCAATAAGGATACCAGAATAGATAAAAAATACTTTTATGAATGTTTATGAAAGTAAGGGAAGAGGTGGTAAAAGCATTGCTTATTTTGGCTGACCAGTGGGAGGAGGCGGTTAGAAATTACCAAGGGGCCAAGTAATATACTGATAATTTTTGAGTGATGTGATAATTATGTTTTTCTCGTTAGGTATATTTTGGACTTAATTTAAAAACAATAACTTAAACAGTACATTAATTGTGCTTTATAAGCTGATATATGATTTAATATGATACTTGTGTCAAATTATTAGGGTCCAGAACATGAAGAAATGTCAATGTTGGCGGTGCAGTTAGCGACGAAATTTTTATTCCAAGTAGGATTTCGAACAAAGAAAACGCTACGAGGCCCTGCTGGCGATTGGTAATCATGTCTAAACGTTATTTATTCATTATAAGAAATTTGTGAATTTAATATTTCATCAAAGCCTAATGTTTAAATTGCAAGTTACGTAAATGGTTACGTTTTTTATGTAAGTATATCATGAGTCTAGTGAATCATAGAAGGGAATGTGTTTCAGGCAGGACATTTTGTGCCAACATCTTAGATGTTCACAAACTGTTAGAGCATGGTTCGCAACAGATTTATTCAAACATCCACACAGGTACGCAAAGAATGTTAAACAGTATTTATTACTTAAAAAACATACATTTTTAATTATATCATTGTACATTTCAGATTGTCTGATTATTTACTATCCTGTCCTTCTGCCGAAGTGAGAATGGTTTTTATGAAAATTATCGTGTTCTTGGCGCACTTTTCTATACAAGATCCACCAGGTATGCCCATCTTAGAGTATATTATATTTAATTGTACTATACATTAAAATAATTGGTACAAGAAAAACGAATTAAATTACTCATCAGTTTAACCGATTATAGGGTAGTTTCTTGTGTCTATCTATTTGCAGTCAGCTTGTTAAAGTGAATTGCAGATATATACTTAACCCAATCCCAGTCTAAAGGTTATCAATTGTGAAATGTATGTTACAACTGCATTCTATTTGGAATTTTAACATTTACCATGATGGATTGTATCGAGATTTCATCTTTAAGTAATCAATAATAGAAGAATCTTATTATCGACAGCTGAATGTAAATGTATGATTTTGCTATACGTATCTTTGGCCCTAATCTTATTACATTTCTTACAATGTTCAAGTGGTAAGTGTAATTTAGTGGACAATCTGCAACATTTAAAATGTGTGGACTGTTTTTAAAATCTTTTTTGACGTCTTATAAATCGATGAACGCTGGCTGCACGCATGAAAAAGCAAAAAGCATGACTCATTGTCACGTTCTGTCCGAGTGCCCGATGCAAGCGAGAGCGAGGAACAAGCAATAGAGAGGCGCGATCGGCCTAAGCGTTCGGCTTGTGACGCATCTATATATATATATAGAACTAGCCTCTGCATGCGACTTTGTCCCCGAGGAATGGTTACTTTGGGCTAACGCTAACATACAGCGGAAGCCCTCTAGAGGAGAAAATTCCGATTTTGGAACTTCCTTCGTTGGTCTTCCGCTTCTATTGGTCCTGGCGTGATGATATATAGCCTATAACCTTCCTCGATACCATGAACTATTTCATATTAACTATTCATCTAATTTCATAACACTGAAAGAACTCTTCCATTTGGATCAGTAGTAATGGGTCGGGTCGACCGGGGTAGCACCACCCTCTCACAGAAAACCGACGTGAAGTAACAGTGTTTGCATTGTTGCTTTTCGTTTGGTCAGTTAGAGCGCCAGAGACCCATCTCCCCTCCCCTCCCCTCTCTTCCCACTTTTCTCTCCATTCCCCCAAACACAGGCTGGCAACGCACTTCCGATTCCTCTGGTGTTGCTAGTGTCTATGAACGGCGGTGATCGCTTAACAACAGGTGACACGCATGTTCGTTTGCCTCCTACATTATACAAAAAAAAAAAATTACTCCCCTACAACGTCACAAAATTACAAACTGTACCTCTTATAATATTTGTATAGATAATATCACTTAATAAAAGTATGCAATTTTTCATCAGTTGCCTTTACATTATCACGTAAAATTATCGTCCGTAAACCGACTTTATAGACAACCAATTTTTTTATCAAGCATGAAGTTTATGGGAATATATTATTATAATGTCATAGTATTGTTATAATATTTGTTGTTTTTTTTTTTTTTTTTTTTAATTTGTAATGTTATACGCTTGTGCGTATGCGTCCGCAGTGAACAACGGGTACGGGTCGTGGTGCGCGCGCGACGAGCCGAACTCGCTGTCGGACCAGGTGATTTGCAGCACGCGTGCGCTCGCCGCGACACCGCACACGCACTCGCACTCGGACGTGCACGCGCACAGGCATCTGCCGCTACTTTTCAACCTCTTCCATACATACGCGCTGCTCGGTCTCAACGAGAAACATCAACTACTCAGGGTACTATTCTTCTTATTTTACTCATAAAGCTAGAGTACATTCCAAAATAATTACCAAAATTTATTCTATATGTCTTATATATAAACAATAATTTCTTAAATTAATAATACAACTTTCTGAATATCTACAATTGCAGTATGTAGTTTAGCGAAAACTGTCTGTCTAATTATGATTTGGTACGTCTTCTCTAGTTAAATGTGCATTTTAATTACATAGTGAATTCTTATTCAAATGCTAAGTTTTATTAAGTGCATTTCAAGTGCAAGTGCAAAATTCATATCGTTAATGGATAGGTTGCACATTAGTCTACTGGCCTTTCCTTGGTCTACTTTGTGCACATATATATCTGTTATATATATAAATGAGTTCAAATATCTATCAATGTTCGTCACTGACGAATGGAATAATTTTAAACATAATTGTATATCTATATTTTAAAATTTACTAAATTATGTATAACTCATTATCGCCAATCGTCGTGTTCTTTATATTATTTTCTCAACATTTTTTTAATGTATAATGTAATCTCTACTAAATCTCATTAAATAAATATATGTTTTGGTCAAATCTTTGAATACTAGTATGTAAATTTAATTTCAAATTTCAGCTAAAAATACTGGATGTCGTGTTATCTGTATGTATCGATGATTCGTCTTCAACGTTTGGGAAATATCAATATCCGGAATCTGCTAAAATACATCAGGTATGTTCATAATATCCAAGTTATTGGTTGATGTAAAAAAAATGTTCAATTGGCCTATGATTTATATGAGGTTGATTTATAAACCACTACTCTGTATGCGCACTTCTCCTACTTAAAAGTAAGTGATATGATAAAATGTGTGTAATTTGTGCAGGTTGTGTGTGCATTGGTGCGATGTTGTGACGTCAGCTCGCGGTGCCAATCCGCACTCGCGTCGGAGGGAGTAGCGCCCCTCCCCAATCCGTACGCGGAACCGCCGTTCACGTCCCCGCACTCTGTTACATCGACACCCGCACGACCGCCGCTTTCGCACGCCGCTGCCGAAATCCTATACAACAGGACCGGGTAATCAATCAAACGTCAAATTAATTAAATTTTTACATGGCATCGTGGTAGTTTGAGGCGATTCACTGAGTGTTGTGGGTTCGAATCACCCACATTACGTATTTTTGTCTTATTCGTAAATGTTTGTTCAGAGTCTCTAGGTATAACTCTGTGTTTGTGAAATTTGTCACTATGAACGATTCCATAAAAGGTTAGTTGTCTTAAAAAATTTGGCTTTCAAACTAAAAACGTGTACATATCAAAATTGGAAAAATAAATTAACTAATGTTACTTCAAAATTTTCACGGGTTTTTAGTCAATAAGATTTTCTACAATCAATCATTAAAACCTTTATCATTTTTTTTATTATTCTCTGATTAAATCTTAACCATCCTTTTTTACGCTACTATGTTTGATGGTACAAATATTTTATTGTACTAAATTATTCTTTTTGTTTATTATAAGTTCATATGAATCAAATTTTAAGGGTTACATATAAAAATGGCAACTTTTCGTATTGTATAGATTATGGTAAAGTTGGCGTCTTAATGAATTTTATAATTTTAAATTTATACAGAACGTACATGAAAAAGTTAACTGAAGATTGTGGTGGATGCGATGAAGGCATAAAACTGGTACAGTTCCTGTGCTGGGAACACTCTGGGTGGTCGCGTATGGCGCTCGCGGAGCTGCTGTGGCAAATGGCTTATGCTTACTGTCACGAACTGCGTCGACACTCTGACTCTCTTACCGCTATACTGCTAATGGAAGACAGCTGGCAGCATCACCGCATACATAATGTTATCAAAGTTAGTCTTTCTTCATTACAACTATTTTAATTTGTTTGTTTTTTTTTTTGTGCTGTAGCCATTAATGATACATATTATCGGTGACAAAAGTTAATAAATCTGTGTTCATTTACTATTGAATATGGGCGGTTATTTAACATATTCTCTTGCTCATTTTTTTATTTATTTCAGCTGGATATAATTATTAATCACTTACTATTGGAATATAAAACATTGAGTAATTATATTTTTGTAGAAGTTAATTGATCATACCTTTATTATTTTTTGTTAGTAACCAGTAAAAGCCTTTGTATTTGTTAATTACATTCTAATACTTGATAAGATGAAAATATATTAGCATATAATAATACATGTATTGTTAATATTGTATACTAGCTGATCCGCAGCTCTGCACGGGTTTTTTTTTTCATTTATGTAAAATAAAATTGTGAAACTAAGTACAGTTACAAAATGCTCTTTAAAAACAATTGTTAATACAACACGCACGCCACTTATAGTAACATGTAACGTGTACATATGGTGTATAAATACTGTGTGTCAAATTAGACTTATCATCATATTTGAAACCTTAACCAACCATATAACCATAATCATAACGGATGAAGCCACGGTTAACAGTTAGTTTAATTTAGAATAGCCTAAGTAACTTGCTGTAATTTCAGCTATCTGTCAATGAAATTCTCATCAAAATCTGTCCAGCCGTTTCGTTTTCGTTTCGTTTACCTGGGAAAAACGGACAGATCGACAACAATCTTAAAAATTGCATTTTTGTTGTTAGTAGAGTGTATACTTTCATACCCAATTAGTATTTTTTTTATTTTGATTTTACATACAGTCACTTTATTTTTATTATGTGCATAGAATAGATGTGTTATATTGTAGTGTCAGGTACATTGAGAGATAATGTACGTGGTTGTTATTGTTTAGGGTGTATCGGAGGAACGTCCGGGACTACTGGAGACGGCGGCACGCGCTCGCGGACATTACCAGAAGCGTGCGTACGCGTGTGTGAAGCTGGTGGTGGGAGTGATGTGCCGCGCGCCCGCCGCCGTGCGAGCCGTGCACGCACATCCAGACGCACGACGCCGCTGGCGACAGCTACTCGCCTGGCTGCAAGATGAACTCGACCGCGTGAGTTACAAAACACATACACTCCTGTTTCAGCTAATCTGACGATAGTAGATATTTGTGCAGTACTAATAAGAGCTTTTTTTATTGTTATGTTATTCTGCAGACTCTTGGTCCGCCTTTATTTTGCTTACATGTAGTATTTATTTTGTGTACGTAAAAATCGTATCCGTGAGCATTTTTTTTTTTAATAGTAATTTATTAAATCTTAACTGTTCAATTATTATTAACTATTTTTGGTTTAATGGCGTTATTGTTTTTATAGCGCTTGCATTTCCATTCTTTATGGCCATTTTTAGGTTGTAAACAAACAAGAGCTTAATATAAACTACTAGCCCCTGTTCGCGACTTTGTTCGCGTGTAGGTACTACTTTGGGCCAATGCTGACATGCAGTGGAAGCTCTCAGGAGAAAAAAAAACACGATTTTGAAGTATTTTTCATTGTCGCTTCGCTCCTATTGGCCTTAGCGTGATGATATATAGCCTATAACCTTCCTCGATAAATGATCTATGTAACACTAAAAGATCTTTTCATATCCGATAAGTTGTTCCCGAGATTACCCTCTACAACGCCACAAACATTACTACTTTATAATATTTAGTTTTATAATATTAGTATAGTAACTTTATAATATTAATATAGACTAGACGTTGTACGGCTCTGATGATATATATTTTTTAATTACTGTAGCATCTCACCATGATCAAATGATAAAATACTAATATCCAGCTCTACAACACATAAACTATTATAAATCAGCTTTAAAGACATTTATATTTTGGTCTCATCTGTAGATATTTCCAACAAGTAGTTGTTGGATTCTGAATGGTTTAAATTTAAAATCGAGGCAAAACATTGTATTGAAATATAGAGTCAAATATGATAGTTTTTGTATTGTGTGGCTCAGTCGCAATTATAACAGCAGTTCTGGAAATCCATTTTCTAGCATTCTCTTTTTCAAATTTATATCTTAATTTTATTGGTAATGAGCGAGATAATAAAAAAAACCTTGACAAATGATATACCTAAACCTTCGTTACGAATCATCTACTGGCGAAAACCGAATGAAAATTCGTTCAGTATTTTTGAGTTAATCATAAACAGACAGACAGACAAACATGGCAGAGAACTTTGTTCTATAATATGTAGTGATAGTTAATATTATAGGAATACAAAATACGCATTTATTTATATTTAAATTGTATCAATGTTATACATATAATATAATATGTACATCTAAATTAGTATTCTGGGCATCTATATATTCAGAACAGTCTTAAGATTGGTGAAGACTAAACATATAGGTTATGAATAGGGCTGTACAAATATCAGCATTTACTTATTTTTCATTGACAGTTCAAATAGAGTATATCAATGTGGAATTATAAGAACTACTCAGATAAGCTGAATTTAGTTGTGTTTAGTTTAAATGAACATACTTTGCCTGTGCATTTTGCAAAGTGAATTATACTCTAAAGTAGATTAAATTTTTTGAATGTATTTATTAAATATATGTATACTAATGTGAATGTTCATTTGTAATGTTGTTGTATTAATGCTTATTTGCATTTTACGATTTTTTGAATTTTTTGTATATATTGTAACGTAATTAATTTGCTACAAATGATATCGTTTCAGTGTGGCAATATGAAAGCAGAGAATTTTAATATTCATTTCTTTCAGAAGTATGGCCCAGGAGGATACGCATCTTACGGAACTTGGTCTCCACCAGGGTCATCAAATGAAACTTCCACGGGATATTTCTTAGAACGCAGTAACTCTGCAAGGAAAACATTAGAAAAGTGAGGCGCTATTCTTTTAGTTTAATTGTATTTGAGTGACAATTGACTATGATCTACTACTATACGAAATCATACGAATGAAATATTACCGTTACTGTGGCTTAGTTATTACATATTGAATTAAAATTATGATAGATTATCTAAAAAAATATAATGTGATTCCATCTATGAGATATCTATACCAGTCAGTCCTACAGGTTTCTGTCTAACTAATTTAATACGCCACCTGTTCGAGACTGATGAAACTTCTAATTAGTAACAATAATCAACATTGATAGTAATTTAATTAATATTTACAAAATATTGAGGTCATTAATCGAAAATACAATCTCTTAAATTAGATCATAATAACCATAAATGCCAACTTTCAAGAAGATTAATTGAATAGTTCCGGTGTTCATTGTGGACAAATATCATGGCGCCGGAATATTATATTTTAAGATATAATTTTTGTATTACCCATGTAGCATGATAATAAAAGTCATGTTCCTCTGCAGGGCATACCAGTTATGTCCCGAAGATGAGGACGAAGACGAAGAGGAATCCCGCGAAATCGCCGAGGGTTCCGGTTCCGGTGAACCCGGAGAAGACAGCGGCGACGACGACGAACCGCCGGAAGACGAGTTGCCGGCGAGGCACCTGCACCTCGCACCTCCGCCGCCGAACTCGAATCCGAACCCTGGTAATGTATCAGCGCCGGAGGGCACGCCCGCACCGGTACCGTCGAGCAGCGTCACGGCGACGAGCCAGACGTTCGAGCCCGGCACGTCGGTCGGTAGTACGACGCCGTCGTGCGACCCGCTCGCAGGGCAGTGAGCGCCGCCGCCTGTCTATACCCCACTCTAGTCCGCCGCGGCGAGTGCCGGCCGATGTGTGTGCGCTTAGCCGTAGTTTTGTTCTGTGATGCTACCGATACGTGTAAAATTGTACGAACGCGAGGCATTCCCGGTAATTATATTATAACTAAAATTCATTAGATACGTCATCAGCGCCTTGTTAAAACTTGGCTTCCTGGCTTACATTTAACGGCTGTCCCGTCAACTCGCCCGTACCTAAGCAACATATAACTATTTCTTTTTCACCTACGATATTGAGAATATGCTATCTTACTTCCACATTTTATGTAAGACAGTGTGGTGTTACAATATTATTCTACGTATGTGTGCGTTATCGTGCTATTTGTTCTTTCAAACCCCAATGTAGTTGATGTGTCTACAGCTTTTTAGTTATAATATCATTGATTCCCGGTCCCAGCCTCTCGGGAACGTTTTTGCCTATTTATGTAATTGAATTTCCGCTTTCAGAGTATATTATTTATTCTTTATGCTTAAGGCTTGTATTCTGTATTTCGTGAGTGCTGCGGTTCATTGAACCGGTATCGTTTAATGTATACATATTTAATTTTAAGGGAAAAGCTTTTTGTGTCATGTTAATTTATCCCTCGATATTCTGATAATTTGTACTAATCAGTATTCATTTCCTACATTTTTTAAGGTAATAAAAATGTTGTTTAATTAACTTGAGCAACAATTATGTTTCTGTGAAAGTGGAAAACTACTGGCAGGACCACTTATTACTCAGCATTGATATTGACCCTTTGTAATATTGGCTTGAATAATTAATTTTGTGTTTTTTTTTATTACATTGTTTTTTTTTGTATATTATTCAGTATATCACAAATGTACGCGAGTCTCCCGCTTTTTTTACATCACAATTACAGTCTTTGTCTAAGATTACACAAGCGTGAAAGTATAAATAAATAAATTGGAATTTTATCTTACAACGTGTTTGTCACAACTTAATATGATAAAAAGATCTTTTGTCTTTAAAATTACTTTGAATTTCTTTCACTTCTTGAACAACAATCTAAAAATAATGCTAAAAAAACAACCAACAGATTAAATGATAGTTTATCTAATTGTTTTGGGCGTAATAATGAAGAGATATATGTAACACTTGGGAGACTTAAATAAACCCAGGACGAAACAACAATGAAAAATATTTGACGTCAAATTATA
>JACEII010000013.1:938698-1029697 GCA_014332785.1 Antheraea mylitta | reverse complement strand
TTACTTGATTTTCATATACATATAAATAATACTTCTGGTATTTTCTGCGTATCATTGAGTTCAGACAATCGAAAGTTATATATTTTTTCATGTGAGAAATAATTATACGCGATATTATATATAAAAGTATATTATAGGTGAGTCGCTTACAGTATTCTAAGAGTAGAAAGAGTAGTCTAGTAATAATATCAAAACAAAGACTAATATACAACAACGATAACCTAAGATAAAATTTGTTTTAAGGCTTTCAAAAGTATAAACAAAAACAATAAATGTAGGTGCAATGACCGGTGCCGAAAGCTGCAACCTAATAACCTGCGATAATAAAACGGACAATAAACTCTTTTGTTTTGTTCATACCATTCCCACGTTCGCTTTCAAGGGACAGTGAAGTTGCCGGACGGCTATTGACACTGTGCTTTAACATAGACGCGTAGAGTATTCAATATAATTTTTGTATATTTCCAGATAAATGAGTTAAATGTTAAGCACCTATTCTTTTATTTGATTTAGAAGCAGAATTCAGAGCAGAGTATCATTCTCCATAAATATTGCTACTGTCTAAACGTTCAGCCTGTATACAGTTGTGATTGCTGTTCAATTTGAAAGTATCCAGCAACCACTATATGGGGATTCATATGAGCCATTAGCGTGTATAATGAAACGAGACTTTATTTTTTGTTCATAAGATTTTTAGTTTTTTTTAAGATCTTTAAATTATAGAAAAGTAAAATTTAAAGTTCTTAAAAAAACAAACAATGTTATGAATGGCTAAAATTGTACAATACCGTACAGTGGTTGTTGGATATTTCCAAGTTGAACATAGATTATCCTTGCATATAATTATCTCTCATACGGAAAATAGAAAACTTTATATTGTCTTCAGTTTAATAGTAGCCAAAAAATTGCAATAAGACCACGAATAATCATCATAAATTTATTGATGAAATATCAGTATATGTATTATAAACCAAAAACTGCAGATGCTGAGGCGCCTACGTTGCATCTCTTGTTAATAGTGAAAATTTTCACTTCTTGTTTCTCAACAAGTTTGAGATTTTGTTAATTAAATAATTATACATGAACATAAAATTTACCAAATGAAATCCGTTGCACTATATTTGGGTTGTTGTTTTATTGATTTAATTTAAGCCGATATGAAATTTATTTTTTAAACGCATAATTACTATAAAAATAGTACTTTAAGTTGGCTATCAAAAACATGAATATTCTTCAGAAAATTATTTCTGAATTTAAAAATTTATAGATTATTAAATCTATAAAAGATTTAATGATGCTTGCTGTATGTTTATCTACACACATTATACGTGTGATACTTTTAACAGTTGCCATATATTAACTTTGTGCTTGGAAAATTACATCATATATACTTTTTTATATATCATAGCAGGCAAACGAACAGACGGGTCACCTGATGTTAAGTGATCATCGCCGTAAATAGACACTTGCAACTCCAGGAGAGTCACAAGTGCGTTGCCAGCCTGTGTTTGGCGGATGTAGTGAGGAGGTTAAGGAATAAGCGTGAGGGGTGGTGAGGTGGACCTCCGGCGCTCTCTCCTCACTGACCGAACGAAACGCAACAATGCAAACACTTCACGTCGATTTTCTGTGAGAGGGTGGTACTACCCCGGGCGAGTTGACTCGTTCATGCCAAAACCAGATAGCTTCAGCGTGGCTCTACTACGAAAGAATATATATAATATTTAAAAAAATACCAGCTTACTACTGATCTAGAAACTCTGTGTTGTTGTTCAAGTTGATTACCATTCTATACTGAGTTGACAACTTTTTGTTTTAGATATATACTCCATAGACAACTTTAGCCATGAATGTTATTAATTATTTGTGATCAGAAATTTAAATTATGTTTGTTTGTAATAAGAGCGCTAGTTGACTATAAAGCTTGTAAAACTTCTTTCTACCATAACTTAATAATAGAACAATCGGAAAAAAAACAAATGTTGAAAATGAAGCAATTTTTTTTAAGTAATAAAAGAATAACGATGTAATAAATGTACCGTTTATTTAGCGTTCATGAAAAAGGCTCACGAAATTACCAACATAACGGCGATATTACAAATTCTTTAAGAGAATTCTAAAAACACATTGAGAGGACGGGTGTATATATTTTTACGAGAATAGAGGTTGGCCAGCATTAGGCCTAAACGACAAAGTATAAATTTTCAAACTTTATTTGCTAGATGTATTATTGTAACTGAAGTATAATTAAACTTTTAATCTATTGAAATGTAGATATAGGTATTAACGACTAGTCTAACAGGAAAATGTTGCCACTATGTCAATGTTCTGCTTTGTAATATAATGTGTTATTTATTTTTATATTACACGATTGTATGATATACTCCTTTTTTTTCTAGTGTTAAAATTGTTGTAAGCAGACTATCAGGCGATTTGCACTCGCCTACATTTGTTGCTTGGTGTGTATTTGCTAAGCATTCATATATTGTTAATATTATTATTACTCTTATTGTAACTTGTTATTTTAATTTCGCTTGTAGTATTGTACAATTTATAGACCACCGTAACATTTTGAGTATTTAAATATATATACATTTTTTAATGAAATTCATCTTTGATAAAATTAATCTTAATATTTTGACTGCATAGATCATGTGCCTTATTTTAGTTTAATTTGCTCAATATTTTTGCACCTGATAGTCTGGTATGTTTTTCAATAAAAATGTCTAATTTTTATGTACTTCCAATAACATTCACCTTTTTCATTTTTTTTCTATCAATGTATGCGTACATTTCATAAGATTATATTTTAAACGTATATGCGTTTCGTATGGTAAATTTTTAACATTCTTTTTCGTATAGAGGTGAATGAATTCGTCATTGAAAAAAAATTGCTTTACGATTTAATATAGTTGATACACATTTTTGTAATTTTAAAATAAGTAAAATCACATGTAGCGTTGTCTGATAGACTATATGATATCTTTGAATAATTATAAAACTGGTGGATTAACTTCTGATTGTTGTTAATGTTATTACCAAAGAAGGCGTTATTATAGTTAGGGTGGGAAATTTTGAAGATACCGTTTTCATGAATAACATAATTGAAATGTTTTGTATCTTTTATAAGACGCAAAGATAAACGACACTGTGGAGCGAGTTTAAAATGTGATTGATTTTAGGTTTAGATAGGAGAAATGCTATAGTGTTTCAAATAGAATTTTGGTACCATTTTTGAATAAGAGATTGCTGTGCTTGTTCCATGCATTAAATTTATTGTATTAATTTTTTTATTATTTAATTATTATATCGAAAAGTGAGGACTCCAGATATCGATATTATCAAAAACTTGCAAAATTTTGTAAGATTTTATTATAAACATATTATATACAAACAATCGTTTTTTGTAATCTGTCGTAGTACTAACAAGTCTGATCTAAGCAATTTAAGTGTGTAACAGTTTGGTTTTTTCTAGCAAGCTATTTGAACCTACAGTGGTAAAAAGTACATGATGATGCAATTTAATTGTAAGGACAGGTTTTAAATTTTGAAAAACCTTTCTACGATCATTAAGCAGAATGGCATTTGAGAATGGTGACAAAATAGCGTTCATACAGATATTATACTAAAATCAAGAAATAAAATAAAAAATATCACATTGTGTTTTATTATTATAAAATTTTATTTTCGTATCTATAAACTAGCCTCTACCCGCGACTTCGTTCGCGTGGAATAATTACTATGGACTAACGCTAACAGGCAGCGGAAACTCTGAAGAGGAAAAAACTCCGATTTTCTTTCTTCCAAAACATTCTTCATTGTGGCCCCGCTCCTATTAGTCTAACGTGATGATACATACTCTATAACCATCCTCGATAAATGAGCTATATAATATTGAAAGAAATCGGGCCAGTAGTTCACTGAGATTACCCCTACAACGTTACAAACTCACAAACTTTACCTCTTTATATAATATTTATCTATACATATAATAACAATGTCTGTCTATAATAGCAAAATAGCATTTCTTCACTGATTGTATATGAAAGTATACACGCTACTGATAAGAAAAACCGTAATATCCGAAACGGCTGGACCGATTTTGACGGGACTTTCACTGGCAGATAGCTGACCTTATAAGAAGTCATTTTGGTTATTCTATTTTAGATTAGTTGTCACCCGCGACTGCGTCCCCATGATTTTAAGACAAACTCATTGTGTGTTTTTTTAATTAGATAAATAATCATCAACTTATTGTTTACAATTCAACGTTATAATTAATAGTAACTTGAGTGGGTAAAGAAGTGTTTTTTCTAATAAGGTCGTAAACCATAGACATATTACATTTAGAGTTCCATAATATAATTTCTTGCGGAACAGACATACGATTATTATTTTTTGGAAAGTCACAAAAACTTTATTATATTGACAACATAAACATCTTTATACTTATATTTTATTAGCTCCCTATATAGTGTAATTGAACTTTGACCTCAATACAACATATAGTGGGTTAAAGATCCAAATATGATGCTGATGGTAAGTAAACATAATTCGACATTGTTAGTATTTATGTATCTCATGTACATGTTACTGTAAGTGACTTATGTGTCGTACTTAAAATTGTTTTTGTGAAAGCATTTCTATAATTGTACATATTCTCACAAGTTTACATTTCTTAAATTCAGTTTAAATAAACGCGCGCGGAGCTGCGGGTAGAAGCTAGTTATATCATATATAGATAGAATGAGGAAGGTATGCTGCTGTGCAAGCATCACGCAAACACTACTAAAGACATTTCCATTAATTTTTCTTTGTTTTACTTCTTATACACTGAGTCGTTATATAAAGAGAAATAGATGATATCTGCGTTTCAATGGTATATTGTCTGTGTTTTATAAAATTTTGAAAAACTACGATTTCTATACACACTACCCGTATAGTGTTTTCTTGCCGTGGAGAAATGGGTAAGCGGGGTGGTATGCATGCAAAGGAGAAGGAAAGTAAACTAGTAACATTTATAAAAAAAAAACAAGTTAAAAAACGGATTTACAAATTATATTAATGACATAAAAATATTTATCAGTAATGGTCTTCACATTGAATCACATGTTCATTGGGATTGACCTATGGCCTAATACGTAAGTCTACGATAATTTCGTTGCTCACAAGATCCAATTATCTTTTGCGTATTTGTCTGCACGTAATACTGCTTTCCGTATAATTTATGGTGAGATTTAATTCGTTTAATCATGGAGAAATATATCAGCGTCAGGGATATAGAAGATGCTGCAATCGCCTTGTTGCCAAAACCAGCGCGCGACTATTATAAGAGCGGCGCTACGGATGAACTTACGTTAGCCGAAAACAGGAAAGCTTTCCAGAGGTACAGTAACTTATATTTGTGTGGTAATAAGTCAAACCTTCCTCGCCAATCCTCGAACACTTGCCCAACTTTGTTGATTAGATTTTAAAACTAATGTTTATGTTGTTTGTCCGGGGAACTTTGGGGTTACCTTCCAAAACGACTGACTCAATTTGGACTTGCTTGCAAATGGAGGACTTCCTGATTATTTTTCAGGTTAAAATGTGTAGAAGCTAAGCATTAATAGAGGTAACTTAAAATCTGCAAATATTAAGCATCGGAGTTTCCTTGAAATATCAAAATCATTTTTACGACAATGAAGTCGCAAGCTCAACCAAACAATAAATAAATATTCAGTGCTTTAAATCTGTAGTAGATACAGGTGGTTACATTTATTTAAAACAGTAACTAGTTCTTTGTATTATTGTGTATAATACAGGTTACGAATTCGTCCAAAATGTTTGTTCGGAGTGGCTAGTTTCGATCTTCGAACGACGGTACTAGGACATGAAGTCTCAATGCCCATTGGTATATCCCCGACTGCAATGCAGAGGATGGCTCATCCTGACGGAGAATTAGCTAACGTAAAAGGTATAGTGTTCTATTTGAATTGTTTTTTTTACGTATTTGTTATACAAGAAAATTGATAAAAATAATAATATACAGCCGCCGATGCAGAAGGTACTATTTTTACCTTGAGCACTATCGCTACGAGTTCCATAGAAGAAGTGGCAAACGCCGCCCCGGATGCGATTAAATGGTTCCAACTATATATTTATAATGATAGGTTAGTAATTTCAGAAGGTATCGCAAATGTTAAATGTTATATTAAAATAATAAAATATTGTCCTACTTTATAATTTTAGGGAAGTTACAAAAAACTTAGTTTTGAGAGCAGAGAAAGCTGGATTTAAAGCTATAGTACTAACTGTTGATACACCACTTTTTGGATTACGGCGTGATGATGTACGAAATAAATTCACTTTACCGGGACACCTACGGTAACTATTAAAAAGCATGTATTAAATATAAAGTTATGATGTTCACTATTTTATTATTATGTTCACAGGTTTGCAAATTTCGAAGGATATCTTTCTACAAAAATAAACACTGCTTCTGATGGCAGCGGCTTAAACGAATATGTTCAAAACTTATTCGACAAATCGTTAACTTGGGATGACGTTAAATGGCTCAAAAGGTGAACATTACACATCATTCTAAGTAAATTATATATTGCTATGTATGCAACGTTTAATAACATAGGTCATTCTTACAGTTTGACAAACCTTCCCATAGTAGCAAAAGGAATTCTTCGCGGAGACGATACTAAAAAAGCGGTTGAGGCTGGTTGTGCCGCTATATTAGTTTCTAATCATGGAGCAAGACAACTAGATGGAGTACCAGCTAGTGTAATTTTTATATCTTATTTTACGTACTATATATTTCTCTTCGGTGTATTATTTAAGTGCTCGTAGAAAAAAATTACGTACACTAATAATATTTTGTACTGCAAACATTCTTTTTTTTTCGAAATGACTACGCTATTGACCCAACATTGGCGATCGAAATTTCATGCTCATGTTAATAACCGTTTCCTAAAAACTAATTATAAAGGTAAACTTTTATTATAAGCTAAAATTGCTAATAACTGCAAAAATATTGGATCGTATAATAACTTCATTTTAAATAAAAATATCCTTGTAAAATATTATTCCTTAACTCCATATCAAAATAGTTTTTATTAATTTTTAAACACCCATGTTCCACTGTATTTACGAAAGCATTTGTAATGATTTTACTCCATTAAACTATCTATATATATTTTCAGATTGAAGCTTTACCTGAAATTTTAGAAGCAGTTAAAAGTTATGACGTAGAAGTTTATCTCGATGGTGGAGTCACTACTGGTACAGACGTATATAAAGCATTAGCTCTTGGTGCTAGAATGGTAATAGTTTTACTTAAAAATTGGATTTCAGTTTTTTTTTTAAATCTTAGACCATTCCTTGTAATTTCCTTTAAGTTTTTTTCTGTTGAATAACATTTCATAAAGCCGTACAAGGCTCACTCGTATGCTGCAGGTAAAAGTACGATGCATACGATAATAGTGATTCGATAAAGTACTTATACCTGATTAAAATGATGATTGGTTAGTTGCAACACTAGGGGAGTTGCAAGTGCGTTGCCAACCTGTATTTAGGGAGAATGGGAGGGGGGGATTGTGAGAGAGAGAGGAAAGGAGGAGGAGAGGTGGTCCTCCGGCGCTCTCACTGACTAAACGAAACGCAACAACGCAAGCACTTTTACTTTATGTCGGCTTCCTGTGACAGGGTGGTGAGTGTCTGAGGGCGAGTCGGACTCATTCATGCTGAAGCCAACAATAGCTTCAGCGTGGCTCTACCGCCTACATTACATGAAATTGTGGTCAAATACTAAAACCTATACAATTGTTAATATCTTTGATATTTTTGGTAGTGTTACTATCAAACCAAATGAAGCGATTTTATCAAACTCGTTTACCCCTACGCTGTGGACTAGTGTCCAGGCCAAATATAATTCTAGTGTTAATCTTGCAAGGGTATCATCAAGAGATATCTAGGTATTAATAGGGATTGGTAATGAACTATTTATGTCTCAGTTGTCATCATTCCTGTAATTGTACTACACTTTCCATTAGGGATATTTTCATGTATTATCATACATACTATGCCTAAGTATGTTTTCTAATTTACTTCATCAAGAAACTTAAGCATCTGATTATAATATTAAAGGTTTTCGTTGGTCGACCTGCCTTGTGGGGACTAACAGTCGGAGGACAAGCTGGAGTACAAAGAATGCTCAGTATACTTCGTACTGAATTGCAATATGCTTTTCAAATTGCAGGTTGGTGTTCATTATTCATTATTATAGTATATAATTACTAGCCTCAGCCCGCGAATCCGCCCGCGTGGAATAGTTACTTTGGGTTAACGCTATTACGTAGCGGAAGCCTGCAAGAGAAAAAGCCTGATTTTGACACATTCTCCATTAGTGCTCCGCTCCTATCGGTCATAGCGTAATGATATATAACCTTCCTGGATAAACGAGCTACAAAACACTGAAGACTTTTTCAAATCAGTTTAGTAGTTCCTGATATTACCCCCCACAACGTCACAAACTATCTCTTTATAATATTAGTATTGATTGAACATTGTAACATTAATTAGTATTTCAGAATTAAAGTATTAGTTATGGATTTCGTAATTTTCTTAGTATATTAATTTTGTAGGTTAATTTTCCAATAATAAAGTGATTGATACTGTAATGAATAATAATAATAAATACTTTGATGTGAAATCCCATTGTTTATATTGTGTTATCCCTCTCCCTCCTGAGGAGGTATCGGCATATTCTCCAAGCCAACCCAGAAGTCATTGGCGATTTGAAACTGATAAACCCAAACTTCTATCTTTTTATACATGCGATGGTACTACGAGACCATTTCTCAGGTTTCGATTTGTTTACGAGCTTTTCCTTCACCGTCAATCGATAGTGTTACGAATTTTAAATTAATGAATGGACAGAAATTCAAGAAAACTTCTTCGTACGTGACATACTTCATGTCGATATTCCACCGGCCAAATCACTGATGGTAATAATGATTTTTTGTTATTTTTCAGGAACCCCAACAGTTAAAGACATCACAAGAGATATGGTTCGTCACGAATCTATGTATAGTAAATTATGAGAGTTTCGATATTATCATAATACAGTAGAAACTCGATAGGTTAAACTCGAGTTTTAAAATTAAAATAAAGTTTTTAAGTTATCAAGGGTTTATCAAATGAATTATTAAATCAAGCCATTTCTCGAAGTTTTCTAAACAACCGTTGTTAGCTTTAAGATTATGGATTTTCAGCGACAACTCTTCAGTTTTTCCCTTCAATACTCTGTAACACTGATGTTTGGTTTAGACACAGTTTGTACCACGTAAAAAAACATTGCTTCAAAATAGGGAATTCAGCAATCGTCTTCTACATAAAATACTTTTTCTAGATTCTCGTTTCTTTAAGATTTCAACTTCTTTTTAATTATAAGTGATAATATACTTTCGTGTATTCTAAACTGAGCAGTAACATCTTTCCTTTGTTGGCATCTTTTCACTGCTCTTATTGCTTTTAATTTATCAGCGTATGTTAGTGGTGTTCATTTTTGTGTTAACAGTTTAACTTGTAAGGACATGCAGCCAATAAATTTCGAGAAATATTTACTTTTATACATTCATTCGAAATGACAGTGTGAATGACTCAAGCAGTTTGTGTTACAGAGCTCATCGAAATATTTCTTTAAGTTATCTTAGTTGCGTATTTTAAGTAATAGAAGTTTGAAGGTCTGCAGCGAAGGGAACAGACTATTCTTTTAAGTTATAAAGATTTTTACCTTATCAAGGTTTGGCGTATCATGGTGTTAACAACTAAAATAAAAGAATCATAATAAAAAAACGAGATAGCATTTATTTTCTTATCAGCTTACAGTACAAATGATATAACACTTTTGGGGTCATATAACATTCTTGAGGCCACATGACATCAGATATTTTCTGAAAAAAAAAAATGATGGTGTATTAAATTAGTTATATAAACTTAGTATATATAATATATGTATATATAACAGTAAATATAACTACAGTTATGTTTTTTGCTCTGTACATACAATATATTGTTAAGATAGAAGGGAAGGGAAGAAAGGGAAGGGACTGAAACGCACTCTTCAAGGTCAGCAACACAACAGCGATGCCCTTGGTGTTGCAGTTGTTTATAGGCGACGGTAACCACTTACCATCAGGTGGGCCGTCAGCCTGTCTGCTGCCTTTCTGGCATAAAAAAAAGAAAAGATAAGAAACGCCAAAGAAGTCGCGGGTAACAGCTAGTGGTAAATAAATAAATAGCCCAATTTCACAAGGTTGTTTCATTTCAATCTAAACTTATGTTATATTAAAGTAACTAAGTAGACATGCATGTATACATATTTCAGACCCAAAAACAAAAACGTCTATTACTCACATTAAATAAATATCAGTCATGGGCGGAGGTGGAACTCGTGATCTATCAGTTGAGCTATAGGGCCTAATACCAACTCCATAACGGGGCGCAAAATAAAATACAAAAGGATAGAATTGTAATGTATGTCATAATGGTTCTTCTTGTGTAGATAATTTTTATAAACAGTGTCAGAACACACTTATCAACGAGTACAATGCATTTATTATTCCTGTCGTTATTATATCCCTTCAACCATTGACAGTAAAAAGACTGATTCTAGCTTGAGTATGGATCCCAATTCGGGACTTTCAACACATGGGGTTTGACCAAATTTTTTGAAACCTTAGCTTATAAAAATCTAATTGGAATTCTGTATAATTCCAATTAGTTTTACCAGTAAAATATATCTCTTTATGTAATTTCTTACCATACGCTTGACTTTGAATTTTAGTGCAATAGTTCGATAAAAATAAGACGGGTTACCTAAAACTTAACTTTTATTTAAGATTGATAAAAATTTTACATCGTCAATGGGTTGCGTGAGTGAGCTACGCAACGGCTCTAGCGGTAGGCGTTTGACTCAGACCACATGACCCAACTGAGGCAGCCCGGTTCACTTAGCGCTCTACAGCTCTACGAATGGACCATAGAAAGTGTAAGATGGAAAGGTCCACAAGGAAAAAGGAAAGTTAATAGACCAATAAGTCTTTGGCTTAGGAACCCTCTACTTTCGTAATATGATAATTATTTATTGACCAAATGCAATGAGCAGGTCGTTCGCAACTTTTAGGTGACGCAGCTCAACAAGTTCACTACTTGATTTATCATGTAAATTGTTGGATCAAAGTATTTAAATAAAATAAATAGAGCTATTAAACATTACCTTAAAATCACATCCGTATAAGTTGATTCCTAGTGTGAGTTTCTGTATTGTGCGTCTCAAATATTTATTATTTTTCATTTTTTGTTTTAATTCCTTTGTGTCATTGCAAGTTCTGCACAAATCATCTACAGTATCTATATTTTTACGAGTTAAGTTATTACGATTTCTTCTCGACTGGGCGTCTCTCTCATGCATATATTTAGTAAAACTGTAATTACATACATCTTCCTTCACTTGAGATTTAGAATTAAAAATAATGCTTTTGTTTATGAATGAATTCTTATTAGATTTAAAAATATTTTTGACTCTGCTGATAATGTTAACATATGAACCATTTATAGCGCTGAATAATCTGTAGCTGAGCGATTTGTTTTTTAATTCTTTATTTACAATTGGTCTTTGTTTTTTATTACAAATTGATCTGTTCGACTTCTGAGGTTTATTTTTTAAGGTAGTAAACTCAATCCCTCTAGTGTTTTCTCTGGTTGTTCCTTTAAAGTTGTCAATTTTCTTTTTAGGAGTAGACATTAATTCTGGTCGAAAATGTTTTAGGCTTAAAATACTGATGTCGTCATATCGTTTGTTTTTCATATCAAAAATACTTCGTTCTCTCGTGGTATCGAGAGACGTATTAACTTTGTTAGTTTTTTGGTTATAACAATATAAACTGTCATCTGAATTCATTTTCTTTGTGCTATCTTTCGCATTGTAATTATTTTCTTCATTACGCATTAGGTTTTCTTTGAAATCTTGTAAAAAAGAAAATGTAAGGTCATCATGCTCATTCACGTGTCTATTCTTTTTCGATTGTAAAGTGAGACCTGTAACTTTATCTTCGTCCATAGATCTTTGTAACCGTTTATGATTAGCAAACAATATTTGCCGATCATTACTTATGTTATACCGTTTAATATAATTTCTTGTTTTATTGTGAAGTGTGATCGAATCTGTGTGTGCTATATCTGTTTTTGGTTTCCATTGTATAATTTCTTTTACGATATTATGGAATAATTGTGTAGTATTATCACACTCAAGTCTATCATCCATATTGGGTTCATTTTTATTTGTGTTATTAGCAAATTCTGTTTCTATGTTTTCATTCATTTGCTTTGTTTCTATAGATATACATATAAAATTAAAAAAATAATTAAGTATGACTAATATAAATTCATCCAATGATATTTTTTCCTTACCTTTTGTAATAGAATCTGCGTGATATAATATCACAGTCGCCCATTGCCCCATCTAAATGCAAAAATTAAATAAATTACTAAACTTTACTAAATTTACAATATTTCTTTTTAGTAACAAAAAATACCTGAGAATAAGGTCCATGCGTTTTTAAAATTTCGTGAACGTAACCAAATATACTTGATTTTTGGGCAATTATTGCTGCTTGTTTAGATGTCTGTACAACCGAGTCAAGAAGCTGCAGATAAGGACAATGTTGTAATAAGTTTCTGAAAACGTACTCATATATTTTAATCATTTAATTTAAAAAAAATCTAATGATAATTCTAACTAAAGTTAATATCTACACTTTACCAGATATACTTATATAAAGAGAATTGAGGATCATTGTCGTCGGGATCTACATTGTTAATACTAGTAAAAAAATGATTTTTACCTACCACTCATCCTTTTTTTTTCGAAATGTAAACGCTGTTGTCCTGGAAAGGTCTTTACAGCTTCACCGAACTATTGAGGCGAGCGCTGAAGGCACTCAGCCGATTTGGGATATTTGGGTGACTAACTCAAGGGTGCACTGCACACCTCGGCTTGGGCAGAACACTCATCCTTTATGATTTACTATCTACTGTAATGTTCTTATCGCCAGATGTAATGTTATTTTGCCGCAATTTTATATTTCACTAGAGTTTAGGATTTTATAGTATATGATATTTATTTATACAGTCTATATTATTGATTGATATATAATTAAAGGATTGTTTAAAGTCGTTAACGGAAATTAGTAGTTATTCATTTTAATCTATACAATATACATGTAAATAGAGATGTAAATGATGTAAAGAGAGATCTGACGTGCACGCAATACGAAAAATACGAAAAAACATAGATTTCGATCAAATATATATTTTTATTTTATTTCTTAGATGCTTTGTTCTTATCTAAAAAAATATCACGGTATCTTCGCTTAATAAACGTGATCTAGTAAAAGAACAACATAATTTAAATACTAGAAACAGCAGAAAGTTGATCATTCCATGCTACAGGCTAAGTCCAAATACAGTTTATTAGGTAATAGTGTTAGGTTTAATAACAAAGTCCTAAAACACATTATCGATTTGCCAGATAATGAGTTCAAGAACCATGTCAAGTGGGTTTTAATATCTAAAGTTTATATAGGTTGGAACAATATGTAAATGATTGTGACGTCTGGAAATGACGCTCCCATCTATGCTTCCAATAATAACGAATATAACTATTTATGCTATGTAAAAATATATAACATGAACAGATAAACCAGATCGAGTTTCTTGCCGGTTCTTCTCGATGACTAGGTTGTTTTCCGAATCGGTGGTAGCTTTGACGTTTATAAACGCCATCTCCAAGACCTAAATTGACTAAATAATATTTTGATTTGATGTGAATACAAAGTTTTTGAAGTTTGAAAACGAGACGATTTTTGTAAGCACTAAAAAGACTACAGAAATTTTGTAAGTAGCTTTATTTTTACTTATATTTCAATGCTTTTTTCATATAAAATATTCCTACATAATAAACAACGCAGAAAAAGCCACGGGTACCAATATATAATAAGTGGAAATAAGTAAAATTGATAGATTACCTGGAGAACAGACTCATGCCGTTTGTCTGAACAAACATTTGAATATTACGTTCGTGATTATGTAACAGATTAAACAACAGAGGAGGAACGTCCACATTGCCTTGACTACATACTTGAATACACTGGAAAAATATTTTTTTTATATTTAATAACAACAAAGTGGATAAATGTGAACTCAATTATGATATTACTGATCTAAAAGTGATTGTAAAATGAGACGCAAAATACGCGTATTTAATCACAAAAAAGCAAAAGGTAGTAAACAATTAATCAATAGAAATTGGTCTAACACGTCATTTTTTTTAAATCACACTCTTCAATTATCTAAGAGCTCGTGGGTTCAAATCCTGCACATGATTAACTCTTGTGTTCCGAGTATAGTTATAATTTATGTGTGTTAAATATTTATATACATATATAGTACCTGGGCGACCGAGTCTAGCTCGGTTCTTTAAAAAACATTTTAAAATTAAAATAAACTGTTAGGTTTACCTTATAAAATTATGATTTTTCTACAAAAATAAAGATATAAAAAAATATATCTCTTCTGCTGTCATTCTGATTCGAACTGGGTTACACGGATTTTCAAAGCAACCGATTTTCATTTGAGCTAATTTTGTTTTGACAACGCCGGCAAAATTACCTTTATATTCTAACTATATTTTTTTCATTGACTGAAATCTCAGTTAAAAAAAAGTTTTCTATGAATAAAACCTAGCTAGATCGATTTATTGTTCCCGAACTACCTACATACTAGTTTCACGGAAATAGATGACGTCGTTTCCGAGATTCTGAATATATACCATTACTAAAATATACATGAATTGCTCGTTAAAGTGTAAAGATATCGCTCGAGTAAAGATAAAAAGATATGAATATTATTGGTGGAGAGAGCTTTAAAACACAACCCTAGCTCACCTGGGGTATCAGATGAGTGCAATAACTTTGATTGCTCTCGCAGTTAGAACAAGTCTCCCCAAGACACTGGCAAAGCGCTTTCCACGTGTCTTGATACTGTCAAATTAATACCTTAATGAGTTAATAATATTTTAATCGGTTATATTTCAAAAGAAGTAAATTGAAATCAAATTAAATCGAAGATTTAAATCCAAAGCTTTTTCAGTAGTATATGTGTAAGTTAAATACATAAAAGCATAGCTGACTACTAAGAACATTCATATGATATAAGGTAGGGATGCACAGACTTTTCGGAACTAAGGCCACTCTGACACTGACTGTCATAAATTATATGGTAATAGCGGGTAGCTATAATTTAAAACCACGTAATAAATGTGTAAAAATAATGTAATCAAATTATAAGTGTAGTTTGATTAGTTCCGAGTGCAAACTCGCACAACATAAAGTCGATGCTTTTAATTTATTTTTTGCGATTCTGACAGTGCGCCGCGCATACATCGATCACGGGCCGTTTCTTTTAGGATGTTTTAGGAAAGCACATGTTTCTTTTACGCTACGGATGAATTCTTAGTGAAAATATTCAGCGTCCGAGCCACAAATGACCACTGTAACGCTCTGTGTTAACAGCCTATGATTGTAAAAATAATAAATAAGTACGTTAGTTGATATTTTAAAAAACTATCTCACCATCATGCCACGAATAAAAAAATCTGTCATAGACGCCAAACATCCGCTGGTTCTGATCATGTTCTTAGCGTGCGTGACGAGACTTTGTTTCCTAGTGGCAAATACCTTGCAGTCTGCTTGAAGTAGTAAAGTGAGGAAATTCAACACAACAGACGTTTTACAAGGTAAGTGTTTCGAAAGTATATTCTTCATACTGGTATATAGTAAGTTACATGTTATAAAGATGTCGATGTTTTCACCCTGGAAAAATCACGAAGCTTATCCATCTGATGAGTACTAAAAGTACTAGAACTAGAAATACTAAAGTAAGTACATACATATTTTTTACAGATTAAAACACAGATGGATCTAGTAAAACGTAGAGTGTCGATACGAAATACCTTGTCTTATGTTTCAATAAGTATTAAGGAATTTGAATTATATTATTTCTTTGACTAACAGTGAAAAGAGATTCTGCTTACTCCAATAGAGATATGGCGTAATGATATATAGATCTTTAGCAAACCACTTCCGATACCATTCATCGTCTGAGTGGACACATTGGATATCGTTTCCGTTGGGTGTCGCTTTTGACAATATTAACTTTTTTATTTCGAAATGTCTACGCTATTGACCCAGGAAGGTCTTAACAGCTTCACCGGACTACTAACACAATATTAACTTATATTTAGAAATTCTAGAGGAATTTAGAAAGAGGAGGATTCTGAACTTTCTTGTATGTAGGTAGTTACCGCAAATTGTTACGAAAAGAGATCGTATATTTTACTTTCTTGATATAAATAATTTTTATTCGAAAAATAATAGGTTAGGAAGAAATTAAGAGGGCCATATGGCGACAATAATCACAAACTCATTATTTTCATTATGTGTTAGAAATTATAAATATAAAAGCCAGCTTTTACTATAATAGTCACACTATTTATAATACACATTGTCGATCTATGACCCAAGAGATTTAGCACAGGATTTATTTATTTAGTTCTAGCCAGTACATAGCAGATTTACTTTAAGACCACACACTATGCTCCTTGCAACATGGCGCCTTTATGCCTTACAACAGAGCTCATATTTGTTAGTATAGCAAGGATAAACTTAACTACCTCACGACGACAAGCTTAAACTTTAAAAGTATCACCGGTTTTAGCTTGTCTTCTACAATTGTTTCTGGTTTTTGTTGTTTGGAGATCTATTATTTTTCATTTGCCTTTTCGCTATTGTTTACTTAAAATAATATAATAAATTTATTTTTCTCTTACATTTGATAGTAAATAAATACAACACAGAGAAACCAAGTGGATTTGTAGTTCTATGTTGCGTGTTGTGTTGATTACATCTAGTAGACACAGCAAATCGTTTCTGGTAGCATTTTTGATCAATGCTGCTATATTCTGAAAAAAAAATAGATACTTACGTATTAACGCTAATGCAACGTGCTCACCTACCGTTGCCGCAGCCGGCTTGGGGGTTTTTTTTGCAAGCCTAATAGAACCGAGACGGACGACATTATTCTTTTTTTTCTCGCACTGACTATTCTATTGGCCGAGAAAGGCCTTAAAAACTTCACCGGACTACACGATCACATTGCTTCGTACGAATTACGTATTAACACCACCGTAACTGAAGTTGGTCAAGTTCAGACAATCTACACCAAATTCATTCAGGGCCGTGTGATCTTTCCGTGTATATTGGACCATTTATTTTTCTCAATTTTCCCGTCTCTGCTCCCTATTCTCACGAGAAAATACAACAAAATACAAAAAAAAAGAATTGCTAAACAAAAACAGCACAAGCCGGCCGTGGCAGCAAATCTTTTATTTAAACACTATAAGAAAAACAGAAACAGTCGTCAAATTAATTTACAGTTGATGTCTATTCTAATTTCAAGTTTGTTGCACAATATCAAATTTTATTAAACTGATATTGATTAAAAACAATTAACCGTTTAACCTAATATATATTTATTATACATATATAATAAGTCTGGATTATACCTAAGAAGTGATACATTAAAGACCTGCGATCACTATAACTATATATTAGAGGAAAATGACCAAATATGGGATAGTATCCCTAATAAGGAATACCAACCTTTCTCTCTAGCGGAAAATCAGACACCCAATAAATAATTATAATCTCTACCTTACTATCTCCATTTATGCGTACAAATTGTAGCATGCCTGAAGAATAAGCCTTTTCATTGTTGTGGCAATGTTTTGTTTTCTAGCTACTACATAACGTTCTAAGGTATATAAAAAATACAATTTTTTCGTACAAAAAGTGCACATAGTATTGTTTTTTTATAGCTTCTAAAGACCATGTAGATATTTTTGGTAGGTTTTAGCGGTATTTGATTATATTACTTTTTTAAGTATAAAAATATTAATGTCGGTTTGAAGTTGTTGGGAAATCCAAATATGGACAGATCACAGATCACAGTATGATGATTTTGTTAATTATACATTTTTCATGTTTTATCAGAATGTTGGGTATTAACTTAAAAGAATGGAATTCAGAGAATATGGCGGAAGTTATAAAATTAGTAAAAGAGAAAAGTGGGTTATAAAAGAGCTGCAAAACATTTTGACGTGTCAAGGTCCTATTTTGTTTCGATTATGCCAGAAAGACGAATGATTCCCAGAAGAAATGTATTTTTTGTGGTATACTGGTTTCTAATGATACTCATGGGGAAAAATGAATCAGATTCCTCATGTGTTGGTCCTGGACACATAAAAATTGCGCTGAGCCATAAGTCTGATACCTGTATTTGTGATTTTTGCAAATATTTTATGTTCCTTTCTATGGTTATACCGAAGTTTTAGAAGAATCTCATTTAAGTTAAGGTTAATTTTCGATAGTATTTATTCCATATTTATATTCCTTTATCATTTTTTTTTTATTTTCTTACCTATAAATAATCAATATAACCAACATTCTTGGAAAATAAAATGTAAATATGTGGTTGATAATAATTACTACAAAAAGTTTTTTATTTATAACACTTGTGTAAATTATATGTATAAATCAAAATGGTATTCCATATTTGGTCACTTTCCTCTAATTATCGCTGCACTGGATAATATCGCGCACAACACAACAAGAAGTTATTACGAATATTTCGTTGTTGTAACCAATAACTTTTATCATCACGAAATTAACTATGATTTGTAATTCAAAATATTATAAAACGTCATTGAAAAAAGAGAGAAATTATTAACTATTATAAATATTAACATTGCCAATTATGGTATATGAACATCAAATAGCAACCAAAATCATCAGAACTGTAAAACTTTTCGCTGGGTAGAATAGAATGCCTACCACCTATTAATGTCTTATTTGAAATGGTTAGAGATACGTACGTATAATATTCTAATGCGTTAGTTGTCATTTTCAATGTGTATTTTATTTTTTTAAATATATTTCTAATTAAAACTACTCATACTATATTATTAATTGATTATTGTCATTAAAGTGTTATAATTAAAGAGTTTCAGTAATCATGTAACGTAAACGTACCTTTAAAATTATGTATTGAGCATCGATACTACTGTATTTTATTTTCTGTAAAAAATAAATTAATTCTTTGGGCATGTTGGTTTAAATTTCACCCAAAAAGTTATTTGGTAAAATTTCAATTTATCCGCCAAAATCGTCATAAATAAAGATAATAGAAATATAGTATATAGTTGTATATAATATCGATATAGAATGTAGTGAATATAGAATACATCCGAATAAATTGATTTATGCACAATCCGGTTTTGTTACAGAATATTGTTACATTTTGGAACTACCATCTATGAAAATAACAATGATATATTACAAAACACGATGACAAAATGACTATGAAATTTTTTTTTTATCTGTAACATCTATAGCTACGGTAAACCTGATTGTTGGCGTAGCGACGACGCGACGATTGCATGTACAACCGACTGTACGCAATCTTTCTTTCCGCACTGAGCTTGCATACCTATAGTATAATTTGAGATTCATTCGATTCGAACCAATTTGATGTGTCACATCTGCCAGGCGTCCCGTGAAGGCTCAACTTTTTTTCGTCATGATACTCGATACTTTAGGATATTTGTTGAAAAATACTCATAGGTAAGTAAGTATCATTTACACTGAATGAAGTATATAGGTATTACTAACAATTGAAAAATATCAATTACATAAACAATCGATTGTTTTTGTGTTCATGGTTCATGCGTTTACATCACTATATATAACCTACAAATTCAGTTTGCAAAAAAAAAAATGAGAAAATCAAACAAACAACAAACTAATTATAGTATTATCATAATTGTTTGATTAAAGTTCATTATTTTAGAAACTATTTAGAAAATAATTCAGATTTCTATTAATTTAGTTTCTCAGTAATTAATAGTTTTTTCGTTAAATTTAAGTATATTTGTGTCGTATCTAGGTTTTAAAAAACAAATATAGTTCGTGCAATCGTAAATAATGGATGTCGGAGAATTACTATCTTTTAAGGTTTAATACAACTAAATAAAAAACGAATAAAAGATTGTTTTTGATCATTACATTATTACTGTGTTTCTTTTGTAGCCGACTCCAACTCCAAAAAGACCCAACGAAGATGGTAGCGACTCGGACGATGAACAATCAAAAGCTAAGTCTAAACGTCGGGTGAGACCCAAATCTGATCCAATGTTAGCCCAACTAAGTAAATCTCTACCAAAAGAACCCACTATTACTGATCAAGAAAGAGAAGACATATTAAAGTTTGTAGAGAATGAAGTAACAGAGGTTTGCAACATCATATTGTATTTTTTTCTATATAATACCATACTTCCACCTATCCTCACCGTGCTCCTCTCCTCTTCCATTCCTTTTCCCCTCTTACCCTACACTGGCTGGCAACGCACTTGCGACTCCACTGGTGTTGCAAGTGTCTATGGATGGTGGTGGTCACTAACATCAAGTATTGCACATGTTTGTTTACCTCCTATGATATAAAATAAACTTGAAGGCATACAACTTTATAAACAAGACAGTTATATAAACTTATATCTTTTAACCAATTGTTCTTTGGTTTTACACTAGTTTGTTATATTTGTTGTAATAAATATTTGAGATGGATATTGGATAAATATTCCCCATATTCAATTTATAGCCACACAAATTTAAAAATTTAAACATAGCAGCCAGTATAATATTTAAGGATGATAAAAGGTATAAGAAGATAAGGAAATAAAGGCAGAGTGCACATCGATGACATTGGAAAACATTAGCTCATCTATACTTTTTGTATAAATCACATTGGAATTTTGTCATATAAGTTTTATTGTTAGGATAATATTTTTTAAATAATTTAGATAAGATGACTTTGTGCTTCAGTTACTTGTAATATTTTTATTATTAGAAGTTCTCTTACCTTATGCAGAATAATGAAATTGTAAATAACTATTTAGACTTTTCCTTTATAGATATAATATATCAATAACATACTGAAGTGTCAATGCAATGTAGAATTTTTTGTACAAATGCCTGTGCAATATCTGAATGTTTACTAATTTAATATACTCTGGTGTTATTTAATAGTAAAAATGATTTATAAGTAGAAAAGTAGTTAATATAATGTTACAATATTAACTGAGAACAAAACTCATATACTTTAATTTTGTTTATAGGGTGAGGTATTAGATGAAACTGCAGTGAAGAAACTGGTTCTTAATTTTGAAAAGAAAGCTTTAAAGAACAGGGAAATGAGAATAAAGTTTCCAGATCAACCAGAAAAGTTTATGGACAGTGAAATTGATCTGCATGATGCATTACAGGTAGGAGATACATATGCCAGGAATAAGTTATCTATGATATTATGTGATAGCATGTTGTCAGATGTTGACAGGTTTTTAACTTGAGAATTGTTGTTAGCCAAGGATGCATTAGAAAAGGTACACAACCATGCTGTGGTCTTAGCATAATGTTTTCTTCTCTGAAAGCTCATGCTCATTGTCAGGATACAAATCTACCTTATCAACAGTGTTCAGATATGCTTCCACAGAGCTGTCATTGCTTCAGAGAATCAATAAATATCATCTTTATGCTGCCTTGCAAATATTATAAAACTTAATAATATTTTAATAGATAACAAGATATCAAAAATCTTAAATGGAGATATTGTGGTTTACCAATATTTATTAACATTTCCTGTACATGGCTATTCGGGATAATATTATATTCAAGTTAATAATATATAAAGTGAGAAATTTATAATTTACATAGTACAAAGACGTAGTTAAGTAGTAGCTTTTATGAACTAGTGACATACTAGTCAATTTTATTCTGCATGTGTCTATAATAATTTGCCAAGTTTACTCCTAAAAGAAAATTACAAAAGAACTGGGCCAGTGAAGCTGTTAAGACCTTGCTAGGTCAACAGCATAGTCAGTTCGAGAAAAGAAAATACAGAAGACGATACAAAGTTTTAATCTATCTATACTATAATAAAACTGTAACAAGTCGAAATCTGTACATTAAATATTTTTTGAAAATTTTAATCAGGGTAGACTATGTTATTGATATAGAACCCAAAAATAATCTTTTTACAATTTTTGTCTGTCTGTCTGTCTGTCTGTCCCTATGATCACGCATCACTCTGAAACTACTGAACCAATCTTGACGAAACTTGACATAGTGATAACTACTATATTTACTATATTTTACTATACTATATTTACATCAAATATACTTTTTGTCCCATAAAACGCAAAGGGTTCTCCAGGATAAAGGATTAAAGTCTAGAATCTAGACCCGTATTACTCTGAAAGTACTGAACCAATTTTAACAAAACTTAACACAGTAATAACTCATATTACAAGGCTACATCCAGGATACTTTTTGTCCCATAAAACGCAAGGGGTTCTCCAGGATAACGAAAAACAAAAATTTTTAGTTAACGTAACTAGACTTTTTTGCGACACCATAGTACAAGAGCCGGCAACGTTGAAAGAACATGAATTTTAGAATACCTGGTTCTTTAATATATCAATATATATTTTTTTGTATCATAGGAGGCAAACGAACAGGTGGGTCACGTGATGTTAAGTGACCACCACCCTCTATAGACACTAGCAACACCGGGGTGTCGTAAATGCGTTGCCAACCTGTATATTGGAGGAGGGTAAGGGAAGGCTAAGGAGGAAAGGAGAAGAGAAGTGGGCCTCCGACGCTCTCACTGACCAAACGAAACACTACAATGCAAGCGCTGTTATTTCACGTCGATTTTCTGTGAGAGGATGGTATTAGTCCGAAAGGACACTTGGTAGCCGGTTAACGTTGTATTTTTAATGCGCGTTTTGATTTAATTAATTTTGATTTATGAATAGGTTTAGGAACATTTTTTTTCAGTAACTTTTAAAAGCATGAATTTATCACAGTCAGACACATTTCTTTATAAACAATCATATATATATACCCGCTGATATATTTTATAAATAAAAATAATTAATTTTAAACCAATTATTTTTTTCCATAACAAAGAACAAATTTCATTTTATTAAACATTATTGATATTAAGATTTCACCATATACAATGATACAACGATAAACTTAAATGTATGAATCGGGATTGACACCATCTTAAATATATGCGTCGATTATCAGGTTACACGAAACCGAAATACCTTGGGCCGGCGAGGTGAAATATCTCGGCGTCACTTTAGATAAACACTTAAATTTCGATTCACACACATATAGAGTGCGAAACAAAGCCGTTATGGTCTTTGGTCGTCTCTATCGTTTGCTTTGTCATAAGAGTAAAATGTCCCCCAGACATAAACTCACTTTATATAAAACTTGCATCCGTCCGATTATGACGTACGGTTGTTCGGTCTTTGCACATGCGCAAAATCGTATTCAAAAGTTGCAGGTTCTCCAGAACCGAGCCCTACGTAAAATCACCGGTGCCCCATGATACGTCCGGAATAAGGATCTCCACGGGGACCTCATATATAAAAAATCACTCACACGTAGTTATTTCGAATAAGTCGCGAATCATCCCAGCCCTTTAGTGGTATCCGCCGCGAACTATGAACCCGTACCCAACGCTGCGCAGTATAGAAGACGACTGCGACACATTTTACCGACCCTCCTGATTCAATCACGTCAGCGAAAGATCAGTACCAGCCTATCTCTTCAAACAAAGCGTGTTCACGCCCACACCCGCATAACCACAGATCACGCCGCCATGGTCTGGGGATAAATTTCGCTCCCGCACACCAGATTAGGCCCCGCTCGGCAACTGCTCAAACCTAAGTCCGTTCCCTCGGCGGGGAGCCCTTGAGTACTCTGCTCACGCGATACAGTGCCACAAAACTTTACATCAATGCTACATCATCACACACATCACCTATACACAAGTGCACGCCTACACGCTTACACGCTGTTTTTCTTTTTCAGAGAAATAGACGACAAAGAGTTCTACCCTTATTTTTCTCCATTCTATCCTATCTTATATAGTTAAGAGAAATTTTTCCGATACAAAATACATACAGGAGTTGTTGAGGCACACATGCCCGGTACACATGCATGTTTCAATAACTTATATACGTATATCTATATAGATTAGCTTAAGTTAGCTCAGATAGGACGCAATTTTTGCACAAAACAGGCAACAGCCCAAGCCGAGGTGTGCCGTGCACACTTGACTTGGTCGCTCAAACATCTCAAGTCGGTTGAGTGCTTTCAGCACTCGCCTCAATAGTTCGATGAAACTGTAAAGACCATTCCAGGTCAACAGCGTATACATTTCGAAAAAAAAAATGCGTCGATAACATACGCTGCCACAATTATCGCTATCTTTATCGTGCACCCAGTAGTACTGCACTAAACTATACCTATAGCTATATTCTATACACATATTATTTTTATACCAATAAATCGGTCTAAATATTGAGTTAATAACTGAATTTGTGTGAAAGATGAAATTTGTACTTATCTATATCTAAATATAATAATAATAAAATTACTGCTATTCTAGGTTAAGATTCATTTTATTTTTATTTCCAAAAAATAGCATCAAGCACATTATTGTCAATACCATAAATGTCTTTCAATAATAATTCCATTTTAATAACGTTTCAAAGTTAGTGAAAAAATACATCCTAAATTTTTAAAATCAATATTTTTGTCTTTAAAGGTACGATATACACAAATAAACGCAACTCTTACCGGCAGCCAAGTAGCCCGTTGTTCGGATGAATATAATATATAAAACTGGCTTGATTGATTCTTTCCGGTATGGCCTCTGCCTATGTAGGTATTTTTACCAATATTAAGTGTGACAAATACACGATATAAATTTAATGCCAAATATTTAGTGTAACAAATTAGAATAATCTATAATAGAAACATATCAACATGGATAAATTACCAAAAGGTGATAGGTACTATGTTGTGAGTGGTACAGAGATTATTTATAAAAATATATTGGAAATATATTTAAAATACGTTTTCGAAACAGTTTATAACTCTTAGACAATAGTTTCAAGCAAGTGACAGTTGATGACGCTTCAGCGCGATGTTTGACGCTTCGATACGGTGTTCATATATTTTTCTTTAATACAATGGAGTATAAAAAGGTTTTAATACAAGTTGAGAATAGTTATGATAAAGTAAGTGGTAGAGATGTTTATTTAGTTTTATGTAGGTTAGTTTTCATCTTAATTGATCCTGGTAGATGTTTTTTTTTCTTCGAAATGACTACGCTATTGACCGAGCAAGGTCTTAACAGCTTCACCGGACTACAAACAATGGAGTGTTTGATGGTGCTACGAACGGGTACTAGGCTGATTAAAAAAAAATTACATGTAATCTGGGTATATGTTTCAGTGAATCCGTGGATAGTTTGGATTCACAATTGGAAACGGTAGTTGTGGCTGCAATCTGGTATCAGTTTCATTCAATTTTTCGCGTTTAAAAATACAATGGAAACCAGTGATAACCAATTTGGTGCAGACGAAGTTGCACGGGTCAGCTAGTATTAAAATAAAAATAACATAGTTAATTAAGTGAAAACAAACCTTATTACATACTAGCCCCTGCTCGCGACTTTTCCGCGTAGAATAGTTACTTTACGCTAACGATAACATGCAGCCAAAAGTTCTCAAGATGAGAGATATCCCAATTTTAAAATATTTTTCATTAGTCCTCCGCTCCTATTGGAGTTAGCGTGATGATACGTAGCCTATAAACCTTCCTACATAAATGAGCAATATAACATTAAAAGATTTTTTTCAAATCTGACCAATAGTTCCTGAGATTACCCCCTACAACATCACAAGCTCTCAAACTTTGCCTCCTTATAATATTAGTATAATTTTTTTATAACCATAAAAACCAAATTACAGTTCTCATCAACTTCCTTTGCCTATCAAAAGGTTATCTTTCTGTTCAGGCTTGCATATAATATACATTCAAGAGTTTAATACAAGAAAAAATCATTATAAGAATCTACTAATAACATTTATTTATCCTTAACTTGATCCAATGTTATAATAATATATAAACACACACATATATACAATATATATGTGTTTATACATATAATTTTGTGTTCTACACAACTATATTCAGAATAGTTCAAAAGAATGGTGAAAACTGTTACCAACTACATATATAATTTTACAGGACTTGAGTGCAGTAGCTACAGTGCCTGATCAATATCCGCTACTTGTAGAGTTGAAATGTATAAATTCTTTGTTAGAATTATTATCACATGATAATACAGATGTTTCTACAAAAGTTGTCCAGTTATTACAGGTTTGGAAATCTATTTTATTTTTTCTTACTACATAAACATGTACGGTGTTATTACAAAAAAGTTAAACACGTTTTGAACGCTTGCTTTAAAAAGATCTCTCGGTGAATGTTCGCCGTCTTGCTCTTTTGTCTCGCTTCGGTTAGGTTAGGTTACACTTGCGAAAAAAGGATAACGCGATCTTGCTTCGGACGAGCGCGGTGCATTTCGTACGAAACCTTTTTAAACCAAGTATTTAATTTTTGTGTAATAACACTGGTATAGTTTATTTTAATTTATAGAACTTTGGTGTTAATGAAAATATTTGTTTTAAGGAACTCACAGATGTAGATATTCTAAATGAAAGTGAAGAAGGTGCAGAAGAATTAATTAACGCTCTAGCAGAAGCAGAAGCGCCAGCTCTTCTTTTGCATAATCTGTCACGCTTAGATGAACAAGTACCTGATGAGAGGGACGCTGTTCACAATACACTCGGTATTTTTAATTATTAGTTTTTTGCATATCGTAACAGTTTTTAATCTATTATTTTAAATAAACTAAAGAAGTTATAATTTTTTCTAATTCAATACCAGTTAATATCTAATTGGTACTTGCGGATGATTCAGAAACAGAATTAGAGAGAGGAAATTTTCGAAAATGTATTTTTTAAACCAGATTGGAAGCTAAATAAACTAAAAGTTTAACCATAAATTAGTTAAATACATATATATGTTATAAATACAATTAATAATTCACATTTTCCAGGTATAATTGAAAATATAACAGAATTCAGGCCAGAATTGTGTGTTGAAGTGGCTAAACAGGGGTTTATGCAATGGATTTTGAAAAGGCTGAGAGTAAGTCAACAAACAAGAATATATAACACTCATGAATAACCATAGGTGTTAAGACACACTGAATTACTCTAAATACTTATCTTGGACAGTTCAAAATGTTCTTCAAAAGTATATATTATACAGCGATTTCTGAAAGATAACATTTGCAGCGCACTTGCATTCGTATTGTAAAAATCGTAATGTTTAAAACCTCATCTGTACACAATGTTTACAACTTTATCCAGTGATTCAATATGTATGAAATATTTAGTTACTATAAACAATTTAATGTTGTAGATGAAAATGCCTTTTGATGGAAACAGACTTTATGCAACAGAAATACTGTCAATATTATTACAAAATACGCCTGAAAATAGAAAATATTTAGGAGAGTTGGACGGTATTGATGTCCTGTTGCAACAGCTTGCGGTATGTATTCTACTCGTGTTTTTATTACATTAACCCCTGACTACTAGCAATTTAATCTCAGAATATCACCAAATAATTAGTATATGTGTGCCTCATCTCTTCATTGTAGACTATTCTTGATTATTATTTTTATACAGAAAATTGTTCACATTATTTTCTGTAGTTTCGTTTAATACTTATATTATATTCTAATTGGGGAAAATTATGACATTACAAATGATTCTCACAACAATTGCCTTTACACGACGCGCACTTACAGCGTGAAAACGCTTTCGCGTGGGAAAGAATGTGCGTGTAAAAACAAACAATAACAATCGCTTGTGAATTTGCATACACGTTTTCCCGTATTCAATTCTACACACCCCAACCTCGCGTGAAACAACGTATCGTATAAAGGCAATTAATGAGGAGAGTAGCCATGATCGTTTTTTTTTTGTATTAAATATGTAACAAGGATCTAGTTAAATTGATGTTAAATGGTTATTGTAGCTTACAGCTATCTATAACCAATGTTAAATGGTTGAAAGTCCTGAATTTAATCAATAATAGGTTGCTACTTTTGGGGGCAGAGCTTCTAACTATGAATTGCAATAGGTTTGCGGCAGAAATAGGTATGGCGATGGTATCATCTACTTCCGATACTAAAACTTACAGAGGTTGTACCACTCTTACCGGCGGCTTATTACATATTTATATATTTAAAAACTCTAATATTATAACAGAGAACACAGGCAAGTAGATTAAGGACGCGCTCTCAAAAAAGGTTTTTTTTTCGAAATGTCTACGCTATTGACCCAGCAAGGTCTTAACAGCTTCACCGGACTACTCTCAAAAAAGGTCCATTTTCACTATTTTTCGGTAACAATTACAACTAAACTGCTCAACTTTGGTAAACATAATGACTAACTACAGAAACATTGAACCTTTAACAATGTTGTACGAATGATTGTTTTTTATAACTAATGAGTTTTCATTTAAAATAATCAATTCTCCGTAGTCTCCTCGCGCAAAACAGCCTGATTTTCGGTATCAAAACCTCAATAATTTTACGGTTTTCTTAATTTTAAAAAATACCTGATTATGCTACATATAATCAAGTTTAAATAATATGAAATAAAATCCAAGTTATGTATACTACGTCTGTGAAAAAAATTATTTAGTTGTGAACAAAATTTCACCATTTTATGTTAATTATGTAGACTTTAACTCCTATGGAATAAGGTTCAATTTATTTCTTTATTTAGATTCGATTGACACAAAAGTATGAAAGAAGGATTCACGTCGTATTAGACCGCGCTCTGGCGCCATACGGTAAGGACGTGGACGTCGTTTTGCACTCGACTGGTAAAAAATAAATCGCTGTAGAAATACGTATACACTTCACAAAATGATACAGCTACTCACTTGGTCTATGAGAAATTATAATCTTATCTGATACGACAAGACTCAACTTCAGAGCACAAACTTCATGTGTATAGCTATTATTAATATAAAAAAAAATATCACGAAATAGCTCATCTGGTCCTATGATATGAAACACTTAGCTGACACTAAGCCTTTGAGTGCAAACTCAATGTTTCTAACTATTAGTACTATACTAAGATTATCATAAATAATGTTTTCACCAAACTTTAAAAAATTGAAACCTTGCTCCTACACTAGGAGTCTAAACATCTAAGCACAACTTGATGTTTCTAGCTATTACCTAAACTATGATCCAGTTACCACAATACTACTCTTCATGAAAATGTTGAGAACAACACAAGCACAAAGGGGCTAAATATTTGAACACAAATTCTATGTTTCTGTCTATTACGTATACATATTTACGTTTAGTTATACTGTTTTTGAGTGAGTATGACCTTGAGAAACTAATTTATTTTGGTATTATTACATCAAATACAACAAAAAGTAGAACATAAATAATAAGTAAATATTGTAATATTTTTATAAAAGTATCAAAATCGTTTATAGTGCGGTATTACTGCCGCGCTTATCAGTTTTCATGTCTGTGTGAGTGAGCTATACGCGTCTAGTAGAATTCGAAGCCGAAATTGAACTTCTAAAATTTGAGAGCGCGTCCTTAAGTCATGTTGCCAATATATAAATTATTTCCAGTAATAAATTCACATAAAACATTCATAGCCGACCTTTTGTTTTTGGACCATATACACATGCCGAATACTTATTAAAAGAAAAATGATAGTTATTAAACCCTTTGCAGTCGAATTTTTTTTCATTGTTGAAACCGCAATTGTCTTTTGTTATCGAGAGCATAACAATCCCCGAGCCGCGACCCTTATTTGTCACTAACATCTTAAATGGCTCGGCTCCAGAGCTCTCGAGTGAATTGAAATCTATATTTATAGTTTACCCCCAAATTTTTTCATATTTTGCAAAGGACTTGTTTTTTTTTTCGAACTGACTACGCTATTGACCTAGCAAGGTGTTAACAGCTTCACCGAACTACTAAGGCGAGCGCTTAACGCACTCAGCCGATTTTATTTGGGCAACTAGCTCAAGGGTGCACGGCACACCTCGGCTTGGCTGCTGCCTGTTACATGCAAACTCGCGACCTATCTTAGCTAACCTAGCTAACTATTCATATATGTTTGAGTTGTTGAGATGCATATGTGTACCAAGCACACACGCCTCAACAACCCCTCCATATATTTTTTATCGGAAAATTATAGTTAAAGTTTTCAGTTCGATAAGGGAAAAAAAAATAAAACCGTTCCACTTCCATGTGTAAGCGTGCAAGTGTGTGGGGGTGATCGTGTAGTGTTGTGGCAGTGATGTAAATTTTTGTGTCACTGTATCGCGCAAGTAACGCACTCAAGGGCTCCCTGCCGAGGGATCGAACCTAGACTTGAGCCGCTGCTGATGGGTGCCTAATCTGGTGTGCGGGAGCGAAATTTACTCCTAGACCACGGCGGCGTGATCTGTGGTTACGCGGGCGTGGGCGTGAACACGCTCTGTTTCGAGGGACAGGCTGGTACTGATCGTTCGCTGACGTGATTAAATCAGGAGGGTCGTCGGTAAAAATGTGTCGCGAACGTCTTTTATAACGCGCAACGTTAGATACGGGTTCATAGTTTGCGGCGTATACCCCTAACGGACTGGGATGATTCGCGGCTTTTTCTAAATAACTAATCGTAAGTGATTTTACGTACGCCCAGATAGAAGGGATCTCTAGGTCTCTATGAAAATCGACTCTCCGGATGTACCACGGGGCACCGGTCACTTTACGTAAAACGCGATTTTGGAGAACCTGTAGCTTATCAAAATTATCTTTGGACATATGCGCAAAAACGTGGCAGCTATATGTCATCACGGGACGGATACACGTCTTACACAAAGTGAGCTTGTGTCTGAGGGACATCTTACTCTTATGACAAAGCAACGGATGGAGGCGACCCAAGACCATAGCGGCTTTGTTTCGCACTCTGTCTATATGTGAATTGAACTTTAAATGTTTATTTAATGTAACACCGAGATATTTGACCTCTTCGACCCAAGAGATATCGGTTCCGTATAGCCTGATGGGCTGAAAATTATTAGCGCGTTTCGTGGGATCGAAGAGTATTGCGGCACTCTTATCAGGATTAACTTCTATGCGCCATCGACGAAACCATTCACCGAGTGTGCAAACGGCCTTTTCGATGCGCTTCATAAGAAAGTCCGACCGCCAGCTGGAAGTGTAAATAACTGTATCGTCAGCATAACAACCTACCTCGACCCCCGGAGACCGAGGTAGGTCACTGACGAACAGATTGAAAAGAGAAGGCGCGAGTATGGAGCCCTGTGGCACACCTGAGCGTATCGGGTGGGGCGGCGATAGTTCACCATCTACTCTGAAGCGGAATGTCCTATCTGTGAGATAATCGCGGATAATATGTATTAAATTTTCGGATACGTGAAATTTACATAATTTATGTATGAGCCCTCCATGACAGACCTTATTTTCGGCGCGAAATCCGAACTGCTCAGATGGTATTAATTTTAAATCTGTAATCGTGACCTGGAGGCGGTTTAGAAGGAGCCGCTCATATAATGTACCTAATGTATCTAACAAGCTAATCGGGCGATAGCTATGGGGAAGCGTAGCTTCTTTGCCGGGCTTGTGTATGCCTATCACTACGGCCTTCTTCCAGCCGGCTGGAAAGTGGCCCTGGGACATGGCTGCATTGAAGATGCAGACCAATAAAGCTATAATGCGATCAGGAAGGAGTCTCAGTACTTCGTTCCTGATCCCATCGGGACCAGGGGACTTCCTAAGCTTTAGACGCTTGATGGCATCCGATACTTCACCAAAAGTGATACGAGTTAGTGTATGCGCCGGCGGGGACGCGAGCGCGTGCTCTACCGAGGTCTCTATCGATCAAATATGTGTAAGGTCAGTGTTTGCTGTGTTCGGTGAACACTCGCGGCGAGACATTCCGCTTTGTCTATACTATAGAACGCGGGTGGTAGCCCGGGGCCTCTATCGAGAGGGGGCATCGGAATAGTCTCGTGTGACTTAAATGTTCGCGCGAGTTTCCAGTACGCCAGGTGGGATAGCCGGATGTCCTCCAGAAGACTGTCCCACCTGTCGGCCCAGATCTGACAGATTCGATTTTTAACTAACTTTTGTAGTGAGCGTAAACGATCGCGATTCTCTGCGGACGGGTAAGTGTTGTGAGCTCGGGTCGCGGCGTTCTTTTCCGTAATCAATGCCTTCACGTCGTCCGGGAGTATAAAGCGGCGATCGTTCACCGCTTGTACCTCTTTCGAGGTCTTCCTGACGGCGGTCTGGAGGTAATCGACCAGGAAATCAATAGCCAGGTCCGTCTCGGCTTTCGACACCAACACGTCCGGAATCCTGTCTAAACTTTGAGAGGTAGGATCATCTTTGAAATAACGCGCGAGTTTCGCGTAATCTGCCACCTTAACCGACGGAGGGGTGGCATCCGAGCTCGAACCTAACAGTAGTATATAACGGGATGGTGATCTGAGTCAAGTTCGTGTACGACTTATATGAGTCGTACCCGAAGCGTGACATTTTTAAAGAGAGCTACGTGTAACACTGTCGGACGACAGTTATCTTGAAAGTGAGTGGGTTCCATAGGGGCTATGACGTCAAAAGCTAAATCGTCGCCTAGTCAGTCCAATATTTTCCCGTTACGAGAAGTAGTTGGACTGTTCCAGATGACGTTCCCGCTGTTGAGGTCCCCTGCTATTATGACGGAGTCTCCTAATTCGAACAACGCTTCTAAGTCGGATTTTAATAATTCTTTAGTAGGCGGGAGATACGCGGACACTATTATAATGGTCGGATGACCGGTCATCCCTAGTCTACACACTGACACTTCCATATTGGTTAGAGTGGGTGGATCTATCGGCATGCAGTATAACGAGCGTTTGAAGTAGATTAAGGTGCCACCCCCGCGGGTGACACGATCATTTCGAATTATATTATAATTTGCGATTCGCGGGCTACGCATTTTCGGTTTTAATAATGTTTCCTATACGAGGAAAACATCTATTTCTTTATCGTGCAAGAAGGCAGCTACTCGATGGCGCTGTGTTGAGAGATTCCTAGCATTAAAAATGAAAGAGATAGACCACGCGGTTTAACTATTTATAGTTTAGCTATTAATGTAACTATTCATTGCCGCGAACATTGTTAAACCGATTTGTTATAAAGAACACGGGCGAGTTCGTTCATTGTCCTAGCAAGAGCCGGGAAACGCGCGAACGCTCTGAGCATATCCTGACATCTCTACGTCTCGAGAAGCTCGGTAAAAGGTAAGACGTCCACTACATCGTGCACGACCATTAACTGGCTAATGCAGTCAACGCCGTCGAAAGAAAAGGTGCTGAGTATGAGGTCGTATTCAATAAGCTTTGCCTGCGGAGGCTGAGCCTGAGGTTTCGGAGCCTGGGGCTGAGGTTTGGGAGTCAAGGAGGCCAGAGGGGCCTGAACGGATTGTGGCGCGCGCGGAGTGGGCGTGGGAACTGCCAGGGTGGGGTAGGCACGCGGCAGACCGGGGAAGGCCTCCATGGACATGAGTGGCGGAGGCAGAGTGCGGGTGGCGGTGACAGGCGCTCTGGCCGCCTGTCTCGCTTGGCGAGGGCGTTGCGTGCGCGGGGCGCGGAGACAGCCACGATAATTCGCGGGATGACCCGCGTTCCCGCACAACACGCAGCTAGGAGGTTCAGGAATGCCGGGCGTGCGCTCGCACTCCTTCGTGGAGTTGTCTCCTAGGCACTTGACGCACCTTTTTTTTTTTTTTTTTAGGTGGGCAAATCCCTTATGGATACCCACCCTCCCTGGGGTGAGGGTGGGTTATGTCCGACTCGCACGGACTAAAACCCCACGGTGTACGTCTTCCGCTATTGTTGGGGCGGCACGAGATCTCTATAGACTTCATCGTGCCGCCCCAGCGGTGTGGCCCAGCGGCAGAAGTGCCGCCGTCGAGCCTCGTCTTGTAAGGAGACAGCCGGGTACACACCGGCCGTCTCCTTCTCGTCTGCCAGACCTGTGCAATGGGAAGGTGGGGCCCCAGCCCCACCCGTCCCTAGGTCCGGCTACGGTGGCGGGAGGAGGCGGTCAAACTGCCGCCTCCTCCCGCCTGTCCTCCGTTGGCGGAGAGGGCCGCTTTGCGGATCGTTCTCGCGGACCCTCTCCGCCGCCTCCTTCTGCGAGACGACTTCCTCGCAGAAGGAGGCAACTGCGTTCCATATATCCTCGCTACCGAGCATGGCCGCTACCACGCTCGGCAGCGAGAGTTCCCCTCCTACCGCCGCAGCCAGAATGCGGCGCTGCTCCTCCCACGCAGCGCACTCAGACAGTGTGTGCTGCGCGGTGTCCGGGTCAACGCCGCACTCGTGGCATACGGCGGTCGGCTCCCTGCGTGCTATCCGGTACAGGTACCAACCGAAGCACCCGTGCCCGGTCAGCACCTGCACCAGACGAAACGTCAGGGGCCCCAACGTCGGTTACACCAACCCAGCAGGATCGGGCGGACGGCATCGATAGTGTATCTGCCGTACTGCGCGTCCGCCAGGTCCTGCTTCCACCTCTCCATCATTAGGCGCCTCTGAGTTCGCCTTCTTTCCTCTATTTCCCTAGGAGCAGGAGGCTCCCCTGACCGCTTTTTAGCCGCCGTATATTCGTAAACAGCGGCCAGCACTTGCGCCTCCAGCTCCCAGGGAAGGGAGCCAGCCAAAACCATAGCTGCCGCCGAGGACACCGTCCGGTATCCTCTTATCGCCCTCAACGCCACGGTGCCCTGCGCATTTCGCAACGCGCGGATGTTGGTGGCGCTGAGGCACTTGACGCACCTAGGGCAGAGATAGCAGTTCCACGACGAGTGACCATAATGACGGGGTGTGAGTTTCCCGGGGGGCTCAACGGTGATACCGGTGAGGCCACATACAGAGGTCAGGCTAAAGATAGCCTTTCCTTCCTGGGAGCGGTCTAGGATAACCAGAACCATGTTATAGGACGCTCGGATACGCGGGTGATACATCCTGTGCACCTCACGGACTGGGAAGTGGTGCTCCTTCAAGGAGGCAGAGACCTCGTCGGTCGAAAGTTCTACCGGGATACGTCTTAGGACTAAGCGAAGGAGGCGCTCTTCCGCGAGAGCAAACGTAAAATACGCGTAATGGCCCTTCCTGAGAAAGGTGGTCAGCTTGCGGTGATCTGTGTATGTAGGAACTTTCACTTGAATACCCGCGGAGGTGTATTGAATTTTTAAATCGTTCATTTTAGTGGTAATCTATAACCATGAAGCCTATTCTTGGATTGTAACATGGGGCGGTGGGCGGTGGCTACGGAAGTCGTAGCATCGGCTTGAGTAAGACCGATGGGGCGGGGCTTGTGATTAGCTGACGCAGGCACAGGCATTCAGGCGCTATTTCTTGATATTTTTCTGAACCGGGTGTATGGAACCCAACTCAGAATAGGAGACTTGGGACGCGGAGGGAGTGGGGTTCGAATTTTTCCGTTTACGCGTAACGGCTTCGAATCTCTCATTTTCGGAATTCGCGGCGGGTAAGACTACAGACGTGGTGGGGGTGGCTACAGATGCGACGGGTACGACTGTATCGAGCTCCATATCAGCTCCAGATTCTGAGTTGGAATTCAGGATGGGGGCGGTGGCGGGAGTTCTATCATCGTATCTTTCCGGAGACTGATACGAATCTAGCAAATCAAAGGAATTCGTGGTTGGGATACGAGACGCATATTCTAATTCAATTTGAGAATCTTCTAATAGATGCGGGGCATGGGTTGCAACTTTTTGTACAAATGTTTCCAGCCAGTTTAGGCGATCTAACATTGACTGATTTTGACTAGCCATACCGTGGCATGGGGTGGGGGCAGAGCACGCGGACGGATTAAATTAACCTCCCTGCCTCATCGGCAGTGGGGCACGCCACAATGAAGCTACGGGACTATCAAATGTTTTGTGTTCGCACTGAGAAGTGCCGTTTAATAAATTATATAATTAGTAACGATGGGTCACTAAACAATCTAGCTCGAGTACAATAGCGACAGCGATGACTCACTCTGGAACAACAACAACAACGTACACATCTGGCACGCAGGTGCTACGCGGCAAAAGTCGGGCACGCCGGCTATCTACGTCGATCACGATGCTATGTACACGTTGAACACGGCGCGCACTAAAAATATACATAAAACGCTCTGAAAAAACCGACCAACGATTGAAATTCTCGATTAAAACGTCGAAACGAAGCTCTGGATATGTGACGAATTACACGAGATAGACATGTCCAACACGATACGATGCGCTAAAACACTCGAAAACAGCACTCGCAAATCACAGTAACACTACGTATTACACTGGAATACACTGTATCACTATACTCGCGAAAATCGAAATATTGCTCCGTGCGCACGGACACAACCGTTCCCGGCAGCGTCAGAATCGGAACTCCAAAGGACTTGTTTTTCTTCTAATCAATAATTGGGTACGTTTGACATATGATTTATCAAAGCTCGGTTGTTAAATAACATAGATATTGCTTGATAGTTATCAAGATTTACAGAGTAATATTGTATATATTCTTTAATAGTTCTATAAGAGACATGATCCGAACGGTCCCGAAGAACAAGAAGCAATGGAGAATATGTTTGATGCACTTTGCTGTGCTCTTATGGAAACCTCCAACCGAGATCGGTTCCTGCGCGGTGAGGGACTTCAACTGATGAACCTTATGCTAAGGTAAACTTATAATATAACATTATTTTATTGATATAATTGGTTATTCTTAATTTACAATATTGTTTAACTCTTCCAGATATAAAGAGTTTTTTGAATTACATTTAAAGTGTCAGAATCCAACTACATATTGTTGAAATAAATAACTTGAACAGTAGAGATGTCATTATATTATTAGATTATACGATGCATTTTTAACTATCCCCACTTTCCACTCAGCTTATTGAAGATGGGGTTCTTTACTTAATAGACTAGGTGTCCAGGAGACTGTGTGCGAATTTAATAAACATATTTTTTTTTAATTTAGAGAGAAAAAAATGTCAAGAAATGGTTCATTGAAAGTGTTAGATCACGCGTTGATCGGACCTGACGGACGAGATAATTGTAATAAGTTCGTTGATATCCTGGGCCTGCGTACTGTGTTTCCAATATTCATGAAGACACCGAAACGAAAGAGACTGTTAACTGTGGATCAACATGAGGGTAAGGTATCATTTTACTGAATAGAATAATTATTGAGTTGTTAATAAAAAAAAAGGTATAAATTAAGGGATCCTTTGTATACCCAGATTTACCATTTTCATGGACGTACATAGTATAGGGATATGTGCTGTAGTTTTGTTGTGTTAATGGTGATTAAAATCACATAACAATTAAAAAAAAATCCATATTGAAACTTTTACGTTATGCTTTTTTTCTGTTTATGGTAATATGTATAAATGATATTTAATAAGCTTATTGAATAATTTATAATTATTATTAGTATCCGAAAGTTATCGCTTTTTTAACCGACTTCAAGAAAGAGGCTGTTCTTAACTCGGTTGTATTTTTTAAAATATTTGTTACCTCACTGCTTTGGACTTTGGGTTACGAAGATACACGAGGGAATTCCTCAAAATCAAATAGGATATAGTCTATAGGCTCGATATATTTGGTAGGTTTTTGACGATTCAAGACCAGGTAGGTATTTAAAACTATGATCAAAGATTTTCTGGGGCACTTTTTTAGCGACTTTCTAAGCCGATTTTATTTTTTGTTATAATTTTCTTGTTGTGTTTTTTTACAGAACATGTTGTATCAATAATAGCGTCTATGATACGTAATTGTCAAGGTAGTCAAAAACAGAGATTGTTGGCGAAATTCACTGAAAACGATCTCGAGAAGGTAGATAGACTGTTAGAGTTACATTTCAAATACATGGATAAAGTTGATCGCGCTGAAAAAGAAATGGAGGTAATTTTATAATTGTACATGCATAATAATTTAATTGTTTTTATTTCCACGATTTTGTTTTCCTTTGGTTACTTATTACCATTTTTTATTTCGAAACTTATAGTTTACTAGCCTCTGCCCGCGACTTCGTTCGCGTGGAATAGTCAGTCTGGGCTAACGCTAACATGCAGCAGAAGCTTTCAAAAGCAAAAAAAAAACCATTTTGAAACATTTTTCATCAGTGCTCCGCTTCTATTGGCCTTGGCGTGATGATATATAGCCTATAACCATTCTCGATAAATGAGCTATATAACCTTGAAATATTTTTTCAAATCGGACCATTACCCCCTACAACAACACAAACTTTACCTCTTTATAATATTAGTATAAATATTTGAAATTGGCACCATTATAAGTATGATAAGTACAGACTTCATTGTTTTTCAAAATCTTTTATAACGGAATAAGCAGAAAATGTAAGGAAAGTTGTATGACTTTTGGTAATTATTATTTTACTATTGCCAGTTAAATGGAAATCCTCATCTCACTTTACATGAATAAGTTACGGTATGTCGAATTGTCGACTACCAAAATCATATTAATAACCAAAATCTTAATATACTTTTAAAATATTTACAGCAAGAAGCCGAGGAATTGGATGATGATGCACAATATTTGAAACGTTTGTCGAGTGGACTTTTCACTTTACAACTCATCGATAGAATAATTTTAGAGGTAAAAATAATACCATATAGAGTATAGTATATATCATCAATGTTTTTATTCTGCACACTGAAGGTATATTATCTTTAATCAATTATTTAATTAGTTATTTTTCTGATACAAAAGTATTTATTAAAAGTACTTTTAAGTTTTACATAATCGTGTAGTCTAATGAGTACTCAAATAGAAATTCTGAATGCTTGTACTAAATTGACTAAATATGATTTATGATATTTTAACTCCAGTAGCTAGATATGTTTTAAGAGTACGGCTCATGAAAGGTAAAAGAAAGACAAAGAAATAGTTTATTGTTGGAACAATTATTCATTTAAAATGAATAAACAAATTAGACAAAAGAGTTAAATACACGTAACAAAAAAAATTTCAACAACTGGCAAATCTATTCAGCAAATATGTACAGTACAACAGTACTACAGCGCTGATTTTCGATGGTAACCCAATTTTTATGATAAAAAAGAGTTCACTCCGTCACTTTTGTGTCCAATGCCCAGTTATTGATATTGATAATGAGTATACTTTGATTAAATACACTATAAAATTACTTATACTGTAATATATAGGTATGCACCGCCGGTCCTCCGACGATAAAGCAACGTGTACAGCGAGTGCTGTCACTACGCGGTGGATCACTGAAGATTATTCGGCATGTCATGAGAGGTAACATTAATGTTTACAAAGGGTTAGATTTAAACATTAATTTCTAGATAGGACGTAATTAAACATTAACAATACTCTAGGATTAAAAACAAAAAATTAACACCGTAAATGCCTAAATAAATCTGTTGAAAAAGCGCTTGGAGAATGTACCATTTTTATTTGTTAGCAAATTAATTTAAAAAAAAAACATCGTGTCGATCTGTCTCATGGTGGATCCCTGAGGTGGAAACCTTATAGCCCTTATTTAAATCCGGCTCTGTTTACCACGTTTCCAGAGCCTTACACAATTGTTATGTAGATAGTTCTTTTCGATAACTATATGTCATATATCTAATACCTTTAAACGAGCAATTCTTGTATATTTTTATATTAGGTCTTTACCTATGAAATTGCCGTTTTGTGTGAAAAAAATTAAACGATTTTTTTTTTATGTATTTTTTATTTGTATTAATCGAAGTAATCACCCATGCAATCAATGCATCTTTGCCAACGCAATGGCAGTTTATTGATGGGTCTTAAAGAAATCAACTGGACGGGAGGCAACAAATTTTTCAAAGGCATTTTGTACTGCCTCTCGGTTATTTAATTTTTTTCCCGCCAAAGGGTTATCCAAATTCTGGAAAAAGTAGTAGTAGTCTATAGGCGCAAGGTCTGGTGAGTAGGGCGGATGACGGAGAACTTCCAATCCCAGTTCTTGCAACTTGGAGACCGTCTGCTGTGGCAGTATGAGGTCGCGCGTTGTCGTGCAAGAGCAGCGGAGACGAGCGATTGACCAATGCTGGTTGGAGATGTGCCAGCTTCTCCATCATTGTGTTCAGTTCTTCACAGTACACATCTGCAGTAATGCTCACCCCGTTTGGTAAGAAGCTGTGATGAATCACACCGGCGCTAGACCACCAAACAGTGACCATCACTTTTCTAGGGGTAAGTTTTCGTTTAGGGCATTGTTTAGGTGCTGAACCAGGATCCAACCAACTCGCTGAGCGCTTGCGGTTATCAAACATAATCCATTTTTCATCGCAGGGAACAATGCGGTTCAAAATTCCTTCATTTGTGTGTCTATTGAGCAGTGCAAGGCACGTCACGACGTGTACTTCGCGCTGGCGATCATTGAGTTCGTGGGGAACACATTTGTCAAGCTTTTTTACCTTGCCAATTTGACGCAAATGGACCAATATTGTTTTGACGCTAACGTCGAAAGCGGCTGCTAATTCAGCCGTAGATTGTGTATCATCAGCTTCCACAATCGCCTTTAATTCGTCATTGTCGACCAAAGTCTTCCGACGACCGCGAGTCTTATTTTTCAGGTCGAAATTCCCAGAACGGAAGCGAGCACACCAATAACAGGTGGTGCGTTGGTTTGTAGTGTTAGCTCCGTAAACGTCGTTGATGTTGTCCATGATGACAAAAAAGATTGAAATGCGATGAAAATGTAACACTAATCAATAAACAAATAACTACTTTTGGAAAAAGAATTCCCATGTTTTTAAAATAAATTTAATTTGAAATTAGAATTCTTAGCCAAACAAAAATTATTTTGATTTGAAATGGCCAGTACAGCAGAACGGCAATTTCATAGGTAGAGACCTATTATATTCAGGATCTCGGAAATGACATCATTTATTTGCGTGAAACTTAGGTAGGTGGTTTCGGGGACAATAAATCAATCTAGCTAGATTCCAGTCATATAAAAAAATATCAGAGTAATTTCAGGCAATTAAAAAAATATAAAGGTACTGTTGCTGGCGCTGTCATAACAAGCTCAGATGGAAATCGGCTGCTTCAAAAATCCGCCTAACTCCAGTTCAAATCCGAGTAACAGCAAAAGAGATATCTTTGTTTAATTTTTTTAATGCTAAGTTTGAGGCAAACCTAACTGTTTAATTTAAAAATGTTTTTTAAACAACCGAGCTATGCTCGGTCGTCTAGGTATTGTTTATTATGTCAAAAGCAAGAAAGATTCGTAGGAGTGTTTCAGCAATACAAATCTAATTCATTTACGTTATAATAAACCCATTTAAGATTAATTAGTAGTACAGATTACTTGACATGATTAAAAAAAACATTCTGAACTTTTTTATTGTTTTGTCGTCAGAGTACGCCGGCAACCTCGGTGACGCCGGCAGTGAAGAGTGGCGCCAGCAGGAGCAACAACACATTTTACAACTAGTTGATAAATTTTGAATAAACTTGTTTATTTTATTTAAGAGTTTGTTGTATTTTCCTTCACATCCACAATTTCTTAAATTAATAGTCAATCAACCTCATCGAGTAAGAGCAATTAACTGTTCACAAGCCTAGAAAAGGTTGACTACGATTATTATATCTTAGTGTTATTTCTTAATTTCTTCGCATCTGAAAAACTTTGCTTGAAAACCAACGACCGACGAAGCTGACGTACAATATGGACATTTTTACCCACATCAAATACGCGTCAGTTAAAAATTAAAAATACGAAAAAAACATTTTTTTGTTGTACATTTTAAAGTTCTGAAAGTATTCATAATTTCTTCAAAGATTGTTAAAAGTATTGCACAAGCCGCGAAGTAACTTTCTAAATATGTTCATATAGGTTTTATTATAAGGTGAAACAGTTCTATTATTCACTGTATCTAATACCTGTAAACGAGTAATTCTGGTATATTTTTATATTGTTACAAGCTGTACCCGCAGCTCCGCACGCGTTTTTTTAAATGTATTAAAGAATTATTAAATTATGAAACTATGTACAATTATAGAAATATTCTTTAAAAACCATTGTAAGTATGACACACACGCTACTGACACTAACATGTAACGTGTACATTAGATATATAGATACTAACAGTGTAATTAATGAGGATTATCATAACCAACATATTTGGAACAGTAACCAACCATATAACTACTTCAGTGCTCACGTACACTGTACAAAGAATTAATGTAAATATGACTTAAAAATAGATAATGATCTAATGTGCCAATATTGTCAATAAGTTTATGGTCTAATGTCTTATTTGAAATACCTCTTCTATTTTCAAAATTACTAATAATAATTATCATATTAAATTGTAAACAATTATTGTGGTGACGTCTCGAATCTTGCATATATATAAATCAAGATATAACATTTTATATATTAAAGCGCGGTAAATACGCACATGTTTACAGTGAACAACATATATTTGCTCAATTTCATATGGACGAAGTCGTGGGTAACAGCTAGTCTAAAATGGAATAACCTCAATTACTATTTATAAGATTCGCTGTCTACCAATGAAAGTCCTGTGAATATCTGTCTAAAAGTTTTGGAGAAAGTTTTGTGGGCGAAAACACGGTTAACAGCTATTATAAACAAAAATTAAGTACCTAAATTACTTTTATAAAGTTAGCTATCGGAGATAGCACTGCGGGCGAAAGTACGGTTAATAGCTAGTATAAACTAAAATTGCTTGAATTACTTTTTATAAAATCAGCTGTCTGGGCCAGTGAAAGTTTCGTGAAGATCGGTCTAATCCTTTTGGAGATAGTACTGTGGGCGAAGCCACGGTGAAGAGCTAGTATAAATTAAAATAACTTGAATTATTTTTTATAAGGTCAGCTATCTGCCAATGAAATTTTCTTGAAGATCAGTTTAACCGTTTTGGAGATAGTACTGCGGGCGAAGCCACAGTTAACAGCTAGTCTAAATTAAAATATACTAAATTACTTTTTATGGTATCCGTTATTTCAGCTATCTGCTAGTGAAATTCCCGTCAAAATCGGTCCAGCCGTTTCGGAGATTACTCGGAACAAACAGACAGACAGACAAAAATTTTAAAAATTGCATTTCAGTTATCAGTAGTGTGTATACGTTAATACCCAATCAATGAAAATTTTTCATTTCGCTGTTACATACAGACACTTCATTTTTATTTTATGTATAGATATATGCAGGATCTCGGAAACTGCGTCACTTATTTCCATGAAACTTTGTATAGGTGGTTTCGAGGACGAACTCGATCTAGTTAGATTTCATTCATAGAAAACTTTTTATCTGAGTTTTAGGTAATGAATAAATATAGCTAGAATATAAAGGTAAATAGGTCGGCATGATAGCGACAATTGCCGTTACTTTTGAAGACCGACAGTCGTCGATATTTGTGGACTATACTTTCCATCAGGTACGGTGCAGTAATTTTGTCGAAAAAGTTAAAAAAAAAAAATTCGCCGCTGCTGTCAGAAGTAGCTTAAATGGAAATCGGCTGCTACAAAAATCCGTCTAACCCCATTTCGAAACCGAGTGACAAAAGAGATATCTACTTTAATATGATTTTGTAAAAAAATATTAATTTTGTGAAGCAACCTAACAGTTCATTTTAATTAAACAATGTTATTTAAAGAACCGAGCTAGGCTCAGTCGTCCAGGTACTACTTAAAAATACACTAAACTTTGTACCTCCAATTTTAGATAAAAACTTATTTCAATCCCAATCTTAAGAAAGAATTGTTCCACGTGGCAACGAAAATAATATATTTTATTTCATAAAATATGTAAAAAGCGAAAATATTTAACGTTTCTCTTAAACATTTATGAATACAAAATACTCATTGAATGTCGTAAGCGCATAACGTCAGAATGATTGCACTCATTTCGCTAAATCTTGTGTGTAATTTATTAGAACAACATTTGTATGTGAAAAAATGTTTGAACATTCGTACGGAAAAGTGTAACTAACATTCGGGTTAAAATATCCATATTAAAAAGTAAGAGATACTACACTACTTTGTAAATCTTCAAGAATGTTGACAGAATTAATTGACTTTGATTTGGATTACACGGTCGTACTGTAAAGAGAAGCAATCGTCTCATTCTCTTTGTTAGTTTACTCGTGCAAACCCAGGGTGCAAATAAAACAAGTTGACAATATAATACCTTTATTGAAATATTTATTGAACAAAAATTACTAACAGTAAACAAAATATAACATTTAAGTATAACCATAAAATAAATTGCGTAAAAATTATGTGAGTTGTAAAATTAATTCATAAGAAAATCTACTATGTATAGTTGTTATGAGCCCCGGTCTCCCAAATTGCTCAAAAATAATTAAGTTTGTGTCCAGTTAATTGTACAATTCTTCATATGAACGTAATACATGCTAAAATTACTACATTTAAGTGTATACTATACTATATTTAAACTATTGTAAGAATAAGTCGATTTTAAAAAATTAACAAGACAATAGTATTTTAATACGATACACTGGAATGAATGCACTGGGAGTTAATCATTCGGGACTTTGGGAGATTTATTCAATACAAAACTTATATTCCATAAGAAAGTCGCTTGGTAAATATATAGTATGATCATGTCAAATTTTATATAAAACTTATAATAAAATCATTTGTTCTTCTTTAGTAAGTGTAATAATAATAATATAATGTAAACACATTTTACATTAAAGAACTTCACAGTCGAAACATAACAAATTGGATATCAATTTATATAAACATTTAAGGACATTTGAACGTTTAAATACATATTTAAAGCAATGTTTATTAAAAATAATATCCTGTAACACAGTGTTTCCCAACATTTTTAGGCCATGCCCCACCTTAACATTTCTAAAATTTGTTTGCCCCCATACATAATTTTTAACCTTTTGAAACCTTTTAAAATTGTTTTGTTTCCTCAGGAAATATAAATGATAAGTTATAGGAAGAAATCACTATGAAATTGTTGTATGAAAAACTCACTTGGCTTGACGACTCTAATTACCCAGTTGATATTTTGGTAACGTCAAACGAAATTATACCTAATAATTATTTACGGTATTTTTTTTAATTTGCCTTTTTTGTTAAATTTTTCACCGATATCTAGCATTGAATTTAACCCAAAGCGAAAGAGTTAAAGCCGTAACGAGTTCTTTTCTAAATTTCCCTCCTGTGGGGCGTGGGCCCCACGTTGGGAAACATTGCTGTAACATGTATATATTGTGTAATAACAACAAAAAATACTACTGGATAGGACGTGTGATGCAAACACTTCAAAATATACTAATTACATGTGCAATCCCACTTCAAACCCAAAACATCAAATAATATTTATTTAATGCAATGTATTTTATTAATTTATACACAATTAGGCTGACGTACACTCAAATTGTACCACGCGTATTAAACAGAAATCACAACCATTCATATTGTAAAATGTGCAGTGAAGTCTCAGGCTAAAAGCAATTCGATCATGGCATATTTTATAACCAATAAGTTATATCTATATATGGTAACTACACAGTACATAATAAAATAACATATTTGTATTTATATATCACTAATAATGAGAAACTAATTTTGCACTCCGAGATACAAAGTTACTAGGCACATTAATTACTAACACAGCCCTAAAGTAACTATTTTCGGTATTTATCTATGATTATTTTTCTATTTATTTCAAAAGACAAATTAGTCACACGTGTCAATTTGTCAATACAGTCTATTTTATAGGGCAATCATATTTTAAATTATCGTTGCCTGGTATTTGATATTTTTGTCACTATGAAAAAATACTTGAAAATAACATAAGTGTGGTCCAACAATTCATTACTTTATTTTCAAAAACCTTAACTCATTTCATAATTGTCAATGTTGACATCAAATAACCCGCACCTATATAAAATTAAATTATACCCTTACAGTACGTCCTGAGGCACTGAGATGTCAATCGATGCAACTTAAATAATAAGTTAACCTTTATTCCACAATCCCTTTAAATTTATTCATAATTCAAAATCATTCTAGGAATGTTATAAAGATATTTAAAGATTTCTATACTCGGTCAACAATCCGACACAAGCGAACGATACGAGGTATCCGTAAATATATAAGTAGTATAAAAACGAAGAAGGTAAAATAGGGAGTTTAGAAAACAATAATCATATATGACAACAGAGAAATATTTTATCAACTTTGATTTGTGTAATTTCACCCTAAGATGATAATAAAATATTTATAGCCTAAGAGCCTGCTGCAAATCTTTTAAATTCAGTTATGAAAAGTACAATATGTTTACCAGTTATTAAAATTAACTGCTCTCTACATATATATCTGTAGAGAACTTAAAAAATGTAGTTACCATCGCTTACTAGATCACAACTAAGTATAAGCAGGAAATATTTTGTTATATAGCGATGGACGTAGGAATTATGCAGCGGGTTCTTAGGCTATTACCATGATTATCTATCGTTATAATTAAGTTTTTCTTCAGTGACCAAAACACAGATTAGCCCTACTTTACCCGTTTCGATTAAATATCACCCAGACGTTAAACAACAACAACTAGACTATACAGAAACAAGTGCACCTGAAACAGAAGGCACTACATCGGTGTGAGGCGAGTTCTCGCTTCGGCTCGGCTAAGAGCAATCCTTGCTCATCATCTTTGTAAATGCTTTGGGAATGTCTTCGTTCGTCTTGGAGACGTTGCTAGCGCCGAGGAGGGTGGGAGCCGGAACTGTCCCGGTTTGTATACCGTGAGCGGTTTTCAGCAAGTCGTAATTAATTTTGTCAGTTACAACTGAATCTTTTCTGTAATAATAAAAAACTTATCAGTATACCAGATGAATGTTTAAAGGTTAACACCCTTCAATCGTGAGGTAGTTCATGGTCACATTTAACATATAAGATAATGATATCAAAACAAATACTAATAAACAACAAAGACATCCTTAGTTAATGTTTGTTCTAAAACTATTAAAAGTATAGATAGGAACGATAATTTTAAATGTAAAAAAATCACGCCTACGTTCAATGCGATTTCAACGTCAATCATTACGTATCTGCCTATTGTAAAATATTGCCGGCGACTAACCAGTCGCGCTATATATAATTACCACATAAGTTCAAAAGCCATTACTGGAAAAATTACATAGCTAATTTGATAAAAAAATTCTGCTCTGTTAATGTACGAAATTAAGAGCTTTTGCCTTAGTTCACTTATTTTTAAACACAACCCAGCACGTCGTTAATGCATCACAATAGGATATAATACTCATCGGCATATATTCACACCATGGAAAAGACGGAATATCGATTACTCGGTGATTATAGTTTAGTTTTGACATATACTCTCTAATACAGAGCAGTTACTGAAATAATATAAAAATTCTAACTAAATTAAAGTCATACTCGGGTGAAACAATTTTTTCCAAGTCCTTGACTTTTGTATGCATTTTTCTCAAAAAAAGTAATTGCATTATCGGAAAATAAGTGATAACTGAATTATTGACACTATTATAATACAATGCATACATGATCTCGTAAAAATATATCACGTTTTATTTGAATTTTGAAAGTTGTCCAATGGACAATTGTTGGACAACTGTACTACCTGTACTGTATTGTACTGTTCAAAGAAAATTCATTAGATCTTAATGAGAAGAGTGTTCCAGTTTTTACAGTATACATGCCTCTATCTAGATACTTCAAAATATTGAAACGATCAATAACTTTAGAATCCCACTACACCACTATTTATTTGAGAAAAAGGTGGCAGAGTTTTCGTGATTTTACAATTTGTATTTATAATCAATTTTTAATATATATATATATATATATTTTATATCTTTGTTATTGTTATATATTTGTATGTATATTTATTTATGTATGTATATGAGTATATTTATATATATATATTTTTTTATTTGTGTATATATTTGACCTCTATACATATGCACCTACAAAACTATTTGCTTGATAATACCGCGGGTTAGCTGCTTATAGCATTAAGCTCGCCAGTGTACAAAGAAAAAAAAAGAGTGCAATAAAGTATTCATTCATTCATTCATCTACTAAGAACTACATTATTATTACTTAGGACTAATATCACTGTTTATATTGGGCTTTATACTATATTAGATTTTACCCGCTGTTTCGCTAACATTAATGTCGATTGGATTTATCCCTTGGGATTTTTTTTTGTAAAAGATACCCTGTGTCCTTTTTTGTATTTCTCAGAATGTGTATGCAGTCATTCTAGTTGGTTGAACAGTTACGGCATGTATGCGTAACAAACAAATAGATTTACGTTCACATCTAGAATATTAGGATTAAGATAGGGTTATAGGATTGTTCTGGGTTTGCGTAGTTACAATTTCCCCTTAATGATTTCTATTTTTTTTAATAGTTTTAATAAACTTTTAATAAACTTACTTGTACTGTGGATGTGTTGTGACAAACTTTCGCATCCAGGCAGCCATTGTAGAGATCTCTCCAGATGCCCTTCTTTGTATGAGTTTCAAGTATTGTTGCACTGAGCAGTGAGTGTCCGCGTCCACGTCCATACCCGACAAATAAGACTCGATTAGAGGAATCAAACCTGGGAAAATGCCGTCCTGTAATAATAAATATATATTATTAACTCACTAGTTGTGCAGTGTGGCTTCACTCGCCTTTAATTTATAGATTTCTGAATTATTCTCAACTCAGTAATGTTAACGAATTCCATTTAAAGCCCGAGTGGGGTACAAACATACAGTGTCGTTAACGCGACGGAGCCGTTTAATATGATAAATTGCAGACATAGGTATTCACATTTCGGCCCTTCCCGTTAATGCTCGATTGTTGTTGAACTATATACAATAACTATATAATCTAACGTAAGATATCACACAGCCAGCATTGTTACTGCGTTCTCGTTCAACGTATTTAGTCATTCATAATTTGCATAATTGGAAAGCTTTTAAATATTATAGTTTGGTTTTAAACTGAATATAATTCTACAAGCTTTTTCAATAAAAATAGGGTGTAAAATACAAACAAAAGATCAAAGCTGTTTCGTGCTTAAAAATATTAAATAATAATTACAAAAAAACAATACATTGGATCGTATGTAACATTTATATAAGTGTGTGTCGAAAATCGTAAAACTATTTTAGCAAAATTATTATTCTATGACATCAACAGTATGTATGATTTGAAAATGTGTAAATTTATTTGTTCAAATTGCCAAATAGTAGGTTATTATGTGAAGATACTCTCAATACAGTAGTTTTATAAAATAGATAACCGATTAACAATCTGTCCTGCCTACCAGGACAATCATTAAGGCTGAGTTGCACCAGTCAATGTTAAAGTCAAAAATTCGGTTAAAGTTATTGTTAGGTAAAAAATGAGTTGCACCAATTGACAATGGTTAAAATGACGTCACGATTTAACGTTAACAATTACGGCTCGATGTTGGCCGGTTAACGTTATTGTTAGTGACAATTTTTGAATCGGTTGTCGTGTTTACTAGTTAAAACTTTAGAATATATATCATTACTGTGAGAAATCCTGTGGGAAGTTCAAAATAATTATTTCTATGACAACATTAGTACATTTAAACATGATTTGCTTCTAAGGATGAAAATTAATATTCCTGAAGCTCATCAGTTCCCAAACTGTGACAAAAAAAAAAATTCTTAAACATATTTGAATTTTCTAAAAAATTAACATATGCATTGGTTTTGTACTTTATAGAGCATTTGTTGTGTAATGTAAACATCATGTAAACTATGAAGGATGTACTGTTCTGTTTATGTGTTTCTAAAATTGAATATGCAGCACTAAATATAATATATAATATAATAAAAACATATTACTTGAATTACATTCGTCCAAATTAATCATTGATATAAACATATCAATACTCAAATATCTAATATACAACTTCACGGAAACAGATGCAAAGTAAATAACAAATGAAAGTATTTAACACGGAATGATTTTTTGTGCTCAAGGATCATCTGATGATAGATATAACAAAGACTGGCCAAGTAAAAAATGTTACCCTCTTTGATTTCAGGGACTAATTGCATTATTTACGCAGTAACCCTAATAACTTAACTATTACAAAACGTCTGATGGTGCAACTGGTTTTGGTAAATGTAGCTGTTAGTGGCTGTTGTCATTGTTATAGTTAACTTTAACAATTACAATAACCGACATTTTGGTGCAACCCAGCCTAAATGTAGTCAACGAATAGGTTAAAAGCTAATTGTCCATAAATACTGTTACACCCTGTTTGGAAACAATGGTTTACAAATAGACAATGAATAACTTATCGACTCTGGGAACCAAAAAATAATGACATTCCAAGAATCATTTGAATAATGACGTCTTCTCTTAAGTATTCTCACTGACACAATACAAAAAGGTATAACGCGCTGCGGTGCAACCGAGTGACAGTTATATACTAGACATCTGAACAAATACGAAGACAAAAGCAGGAAATCTTCAACAGGATTGCGACCACCCCCATTGTAAGGCGTAAGTGTGACTATAGAGTAATTAACAGAACCACGACCAACCCATTATAAGAAGTCAGTGTGACTGTAGAGAAATTGTGTTTCAGTGAGACTATTGGATATTTGTCTGCATGAGTACAAAATAAATTTCTTCTGACAACTACGACAACAATACCTTTCCGTTTACGATTTCATCGATGGTCATCTCTGCGTACAGCTCTGAACAGTCGTTAGTTTGTGGAGTCATGTCAGTAGGCGCGCCGACGTCACGACGCCACCAGAACTTTTCCGTGAGGCACGCACCTCGCTTCTGTGCACGCTGCATGTTCTCATCCACCTTTCAAAAGTCGAAAAAACTTCAATTTAATTTTAATCATCACTAATTAATTATCACTACGGGTGTTGGGTGGAGGGTTTAGAGTGTTGGTATTTTACTCTACTCTATTTTTACTTTACTCCGTAGGAAGTCCGTCTCCTAAGCCCCTATACATATTCCCAGGGTGGTACTAAAAAGTAAGAAGGTCCACATAAATTGAACCTCACAGACATACAGATAATTTTATGACAATTCAAGCCGAGTAAGGTAACTACGGTCTTCATTTTTCTGAAGTCGGTTTTAATCTTTGTTAAAGTGCTATATTATCGTGCTGTTTCGCTCTAATTTACCTTGCTAATGGGCATCACAAAGTTGAGATGGTAAGAGAGGATGACCCTCGTGAGGAGTACGACGAAGCACACATATGCGGCATTCTCGAAGTCCGTGAGCTGCGCCTCGCACGGACGGAACTCGACTCGCCAGCCTATTGAGGAGTTCGGCGGCGGCGGCTTGAACCGCATCGTTTGCCAGTTCGTTGATTGAATATTCTACAAGAATACGAAAGAACACGTTATACTGTATAAGCTACTCGCAAGCTAGGTTATATCATAAACAATTCGTGATTAGAGTAGAAATTCGTTAGTAGTAATTTAGATAATAGTTTTAATGTGTATTTATTTATAGTGATTTGTTCAGAGATAGTACATTAGAATAGTATACGTAGATAGCTACATTTGACAGTAATAATAATCAAATGTATAGTATTAAAAAATAATTATTTTAAGAACTAAATAAAGAACAGAGTGCTGTACAGTGACGCATAGTATCGCCCTCCCGCTCTAGTCAGTAAATCGATTTGACGCTGCGCACGACATGGACAAATGATTGGTTGATTGGTGCCGTGTAACTGGGCCGCCCTATTCATGGTTAGCGAGGCTCTTAACGACTTGATAACAAGCCTGGACGGCGTAAAATAAAGTGGAGTCCGGTGAAGCTGTAAAGACCTTGCTAGGTCAATAGCGTAGTCAGTTCGAGAAAAAAAAAAGTAAAACATAGTAGTAGTCCGGTGAAGCTGCAAAGGCCAATAGCGTAGTCAGTTCGAGAAAAAAAAAGTAAAACATGGTGTAGTCCGGTGAAGGCTCTAAATAAGACCAATAGCGTAGTCAGTTCGAGAAAAAAAGTAAAACATGTTGAAATATATTCGAAATGGATGATCCATTCGTAGAGATGGTAATTTACAATCGCAACTGAAACGCTTCATATTATAACGACAGTTAATTTAATCTAACTTACAACCTAAAATATTAGATCTCGAACGCACGTTTTATGGAATATATTTAAAAGTTATATTATCGTTTGAATTATGTAACTAAAAAGTGTTGAGTATGATAGTTGATGGATATACGTAGACGAAGACCAAAAAGTTATCGATGGACTGTGTGAAAAATGATATGTCCGTAAAAGGTGTGAATACTGAGATGATATCTGACAGGAGAGAATGGAAAAAAAAAACATGTTTTGACGACCCTACTTAGGTGGTATAAGGGTAATGATGATGATTATTGTTTAACCATTTCTATCCCACTTTCAAATATATTCCATACAGCGCGCGTTCGAGATATAATATTTTAAGTAGTAAGTTAGATTAAATTAACTGTCGTTATAAAATTAAGAGTTTCAGTTTATTTTGCTAAATTTACCCGCATTTCCTTATTATCATTATAATATATACAAAATGTAGTCACCTCGAAATGGTCTGTATCGTTCTCATCATCCTGGTGGACCTTCTCAGAGAACAGAGAAACGCTATCGCGGATGAACAGATGTGCAACATGCATCGCGAGCGGATGGTCTATGCCGCCTTCGCGCAAACGCCGGTAGATGGCCTCGTCGTGGACTATTGGAATGTCATTGTATCTGTATATAGAAATTTAATATAAATCATACCGTTTTTATATAAATTCAATATCAGTACCCCCTAGGAGTGGAAGCAACCATAACCATTTCTTTGAGTTACCATTTAGAGACGACATTAAGATCGTCAAACTGTAAATTTAACTATTCGTAATGATATACGGAAGTTTTTTGATTCTCATATTTTTAATAAATATGTTTTATCAAAATTCAAATGACAATTACTTGTTGACTTTATATATTGAGGGGTGGCAAACTGTTTTTTATCCGAAGTGCTACAGACAACCACGAATTAATGTAGGTGGTAGAGCCACGCTGAAGCTATTACTGGCTTCAGCCTGAATGGCTCGGCTCGCCCGGGTTAGTACCACCCCCGCACAGAAAACCGACGTGATGTAACAGTGCTTGCATTGTTGCGTTTCGTTCGGTCATTGAGAGCGTTGGAGGGCTAACTCTCCTCACCCCTCCCCCCCAACACAGGCTGGCAACGCACTTGCGATTCCCCTCGTGTTGCAAGTGTCTATGGACGGTAGTGATCACTTAACTTTAGGTGATCCACATGTTCGTTTGCCTCCCATGATATATAAAAAAATTAAACAAACTGCTCGCCGTTCCATAACTTGCAGCTAGCAGTGTTGATTATTTTTAAAATCTTATCACAATGATATACGAGTAGTTTTTTCACATCAAACCATAATTTTGCAGTATCTCTCTATTCATGCAGTAACCACATACACATATATCAAATAGATAAGAACGAGGTATTCCCATGGAAAAAACTAAAATTATATACAATCACCGACTCACTTTTCATGTTCCGGTGAGAGGTAAGAGTCGATAGAGTCATATCGAGATTTGTGTATGCGGAATTTATTAGTCTTTAACGGTTCAAGGCCGCGCTCCTCTCGCGTGCGACAGTCCACTGAGGCCGATATCACATTCCAACGACAATCGACATCGGTTAGAAAACCGCGGTAGATTGGTGATGCGGCTGATAAAGCTAGCTAGAATTAAAAAAAAATGTTCTTTAAAAACAAAGGTATCAGTCGAATAAAAATTGTTTTAATGTATACATAAACTTCTTATAAATAGTTATCGTTTATCGTATCGTATATTGATACATATTTTTATATCGATAAAACAATCATCAAAATTATTGTGTTCCGTTGGTTATAACTAATCGATATTTACCATATACAGCACACTGAGAACTTTTAGCGAAAATTTGCTAATTTTTTAATTTTTTTAATACTTTAGAGATTTCAACATTTTAAGTACAAATTACATTCGGTGTTAAATTACTATATGAACTAATTTAGTTACAATCTAAAGCTTATAGGAGAACTGGCTCTCAAGTATATCTGCCGGGGAACAAAGTTACAAGTGCTTGAAGACAAATGTTCAACTTGAGGCTCGTTAGCTACTCGGACGGACATTAGAAAGAGCTTTACCAATGTTTTCCACTACTAAAGCTCAGGTTTATCATAGGATCTATTTCTAAATTGATTTTGGACGATTTCATTTTGCAATACTTGTTCTAATTAGATATGTCTTTTTAAAAAGTAAACACAAGAGTGTAGTGGCAACACTGTTATGTGATTATGTCTCTGTCAAGTGGGAATTTATATTATCAATCTTTTTAAATATAGCCTAGTTTGTTTAGCAAATTACCATAATAGGACAGAGCGGAGCGAGCTGATCGTAAAGGGTGCGCGCTTCAGTAATACAGCACGCTTGGAATGTGAGTTGTAGGCAGCAGCAGCCCATACCGAAACCCATCGCGTCCATATACACACAGTCGGGCTTCGCCGCATCCGGCTCTAGTCGGTGGGACTCATCCACTGGTATTTTTGTATTTACATCACGGAACACTAAAACATTTTGGAAGTCGTAGTTGCATTGTTAATACCCAAATGTTCAAAATTACCGATACTTAAGATGTCAAAATTTCAAATTGTGATTCAAGGAATATCTTTAAAAATGTTGGAGTAAAATATGTATAACAAATGTATTACTTTGGTCCTTTTTACATAAATTTATGCTATCGAGATAATAGATGTATTTTAGACAAGGGCCAAGTCTCTAAGGAATAAAATAAAAATAAATCAAGATTTATACAGTAGTTCTTGCGTAATGGGTGCACAACGACAGACCTCTATCATTTTATTGAAATAAAAAAGATTGCAAATGTAAGTAAAAAACCTGGACTTCATTCGTGAAAATCGTAATCTATCAAATACTATCCAAACGCTTGCATATCAATTATAACGAAAAAAAAAAACACTTTTATATTTAATTAACATATTGGCACCTCTTTGGGTTTTTCACTTGAGCGGCAAATCCTTTCGATATATTGTAAGAACCCAACTGGTTGACTCGTCCGAAATAATTGTAAAATTACTAGGAGTATTACTATTATATAATTTTTATTTGTAATATATAGTTACTATTATACTTAAGGTTATACCAGAATAATTCAAGACCGCAACTTTCGTGGTTACATTGAAAAAAGTCGGGAGTTCTCTGCTTGAATAGGTATATTACTGCAGTTTTTTCTTATAGTTACCTGGTAAATTAATAGCAACTTTTTCGCCCCTCCTCTCCCTTATGTTAGAAGATAAAGTTTTGAACCGAGGATGCCCGGGGTATATCCCCTGATCAGGAAAATAAAGAGACTTTGTCACACCCTTTTCTGGCGTCGGAGAATACGCTGGACTTGTAAATTTTGGACATCCTAATCTAAAACATATATTCAATCGTAAATAATACTTTGGGAAGAACTTTAATGTTTATATTTAAGCTACGTTTAACCTATGTAGTGTTACTAACTGGGATTTTATTGTCATACTAGCTGATACCGGAAACATCGTCTCCGTTTTGCTCTGAAACATCTATAGGCGGGGATAAACTTTATTGTTGGCGTGGCGAGTGTGTGAGACGTGGCGATGCGATGCCATGCGCAAACAACTGTGCGCAATCTCTCTTGCCGCACTGAGCTCGCATACCTATAGTGTATACAGTGTTGTTTACTACGTTACAAATATCGATGTTTCATATCTGCCACGCAGCCCATGACGGCTCACAATTTTTTATTATCTTGACAATACTATATTTTATTTACAGAGGAAAATACATAACCAAACACCACATCGCTTACCCCAATTCTCGAGGGCAAGAAAAATACCCCGCTCAACCTGTTTTGTTTATAAAAAGCGTAGTTTTTTTTAAGCTTTAATAAAAAGTTATTAAAGTTTAACATACAGATATTAAGTGAAGATACCATAGTATTTTTTTAGATATCGACCAAGTGCTTTAGAAGTAGAAATTAAACAAAATTTGATCGAATGCTGTTCAGTAGTTTTAAGAGACGTACACATTGTCACACCTCTATTATTTAATGTATATAAAAAGACTTGTAATCTATAAAAATACTGTATGCCGTTTTTATATTCCCTTAATTTTTTTTATTGAGTGTACATGAGATTATTAAGTAACAATCTGTTGGATCATAATACAATTATAAAAATGTATTATACGAGAAAAAAATTACCTGGGGAAATTGGTAATGCTCATTATGACTTCACCGTTCTTGAGTAAAGCACTGGCCTCGGCGCGTCTATATCGCATATTAGCCTCTACGATATTAAAATGAGCCAGAAGACCTCCGTAAGGCTTCCCCGGAGTCCCTTCCACCATATACGCGCCATATTCCGGCCGCCAAAGAGATTTTACATCTGCAATAGTATTATAATTATTATTGTCTATACTAATAATATTATAATGAGGTAAAGTTTGTGATTTTGTGACGTTGTAGGGGGTAATCTCAGGAACTACTGGTCCGCTTTGAAAAATTCTTTCAATGTTATATATCTCATTTATCGAGGATGGTTATAGGCTATATATGATCACGCTAAAACCAATAGAAGCGGAACACCAATGAAAAATGTTTGAAAACTGAGTTTTTTCCTCTTGAGAGCTTCCGCCGCGTGTTAGCGTTAGTCCAAAGTATCTAGTCCACGCGATTGAAGTCGCGGGCAGAGGCTAGTGTATAATAAATCTTCACGGTGAATACTCATTCTTGTACACCAATTTGAATATAGATGCTCATATTACAATATAACTTGGTAATAATATTTGTAAACAGATTCGGTAACATCTTCTATACATATAATAATAATGTAAATCGAACGTGTCTGTACTTTATAGATTTTCGAGAAAAAGATTATTACAAGTGTCTTGGAATAAGTATTAAAATACATTCATTTTTAACAGATATCTGTCTGTCAGTTTGTTTGAACAGGCATCACTGCTAAAGTACTACCTTCTCGATAAAAACTCGAAATTATAAAGCATACTTTGAGTAACATTTAGTCTTGGTTTCATTAGAATCGTTTCACTTTATCAAAAGTTATTGTAATTGTAATGACGACGCGACGTAAGTACGAGAGAAACGTAGATAAGTAAATGAACTTAAAACATTCAGATGATTTCATTAGTCACTGTTTTTAACATTAGGTTCGACGCGGACGGAGTTGCGGGCACAGCTAGTCCAGAATATATACATAAGTTTCTTATGCGTTTTCATGTTAAGACTGTACGTAGTATTTTAACTTATGTTGTAGAGATTATTACATGTCGTTTGAAGAATAGCATGAAGTAGCCGATTTCACATCTAATAGTGTCAACTGAACCGAATTCTTATCAAAATAATTTAACACACTTGCGCATAAGGTCACATATAGTGATTAATTTTTTCCCTCACGTGCTTATTATCATTCTACAAAACCATGATGCGATATAAACAAGAATTAAAATTAATTAGTCCGATGTATTATTATTCGTCATCGGCCGAATTTTAAACATATTTCCTAATTATTTTGATTATTAGATTAATTTCGTATTTTTACAAAACAATAAGAAGCGTAATATTAAAAAAAAATGCAGTAACAACTTAACAAAACCACACATGAGGCTTCCTGAGCCTTTTTTTTCTCGAACTGACTACGCTATTGACCTAGCAGGGTCTTATTTCTTAACAGCTTCACCGGACTACCGCTTCCTCAGACATCATACTGCTCGTATTCATATATTCTTTCGGAACGATCACTTTAGTTCTTGTATGGTATTGTAACCGCAGTTTCTTTAAACTCTTGCTGTTAAAACTGTAGAATTACGAAATATGAAACTGGTCTTAACCCAAATAATTTGGAAATCACATATTACTTACTTCATTCAATGAAATAACAGTATCTGAATATTATTGATACAATTTTTATCACTATGTCTACATAGGTATATGTAATTATTTTAATTACTCTAACGGGTTATCTTAAAATGATACGGGTTTAGATGCAAATTAAAACTTCTAATTCTAGTTCGCTTGTTGCGTGAAGTATAAAAGAATTATTATTTTTTTATGTGTTATTTTATACATCATGTTTATTATACTTTTCTCCGTAAATTAATATTTTGTAAATTTAAAGTATAAAAATATAATGTACAATAATTAAGTAAAATTATGAATTGTTTAAGGCTGTTATCACAACTCCATGCGCGTTAATTATCTATAAAGATGAACATCACTTTATTGGTTAAATTATAACATTTTTAAAAGAAGTATTATATGTATGTATATACCAGGTGAAAGGTTAAACACTCGCAGTATTCTACTTCGTGGTTACATTTAACATATAAATGAATAATACCAAAACAAATATTAACAAAGAGAACCCAAGTTAAAGTTTATTCTAAAACTTTCAAAAGTATAAACACAATCTTAATAAGCCTAGGTGCTATGACCTGTGGTCAAAGGTGTAAGGGCGACGCGAAGATTATTATAACCTTCGATAATAAAATGGGCAATAAAACCCTTTTGGATAATAAAACGAGTCACCTGACAGTAAGTAATTGATCACCGCCGCCCATGGTCACCTACGACACGAGGGGAATCACAGAAGCGTTGCCGTCCCAGTTAGGAATTTACTCACATTAACTACTTATGACCACGAAAACAATATCTAAGTAACCACAATCCTATATATTCTTAATTTCCTTCGCGAAATAAAAGTAGTCATCGTGTGTTAAATTCACATATAATAAATCGTTTTTACTACTAATTATCTATAAGTAATATTTAGGCAGTGCATTACAAGAGAACACAGTGGAAACAATTTTTTTGTACAATTCGATTTACCATTAGCGTCTTTAATAATTTCTTACGTATCAAATAATGAAAATGTATATGTTAAAACTCCTCGATCATACTTATTCGTGCCTAGATTCTACTTGCGACTTCGTCCACATGGAATAGTTACTTCGGGCTTATGCTAACACGCACGCTCCGCTCCTACTAGTGTTAGCGTGATGATGTAAATACATGATCTATAAATGACGTATCTATATACTTTTTGAAATCGGACCAGTAGTTCCTGAGATTAGCGCGTTCAAACTATTCAGCTGTATATCATTAAAGTATAGATAAAAAAAACTATCACGTAAATAATATATGTAGATACTCGAGTTATAAATATAGATGTTACGTAAGGATAATGATAGAATGATAGCTAAAGGAGAAGAATAAGGAAAATGCGTGTATAAATATTAAAATAATAAAAACTGAGACTGAATGATGATTGGGAGATTTTTTTTCTTCGATCTGACTACGCTATTGACCTAGCAAGGTCTCAACAGCTTCACCGGACTACGCGATTTTGAGAGATGACTGCGATTTCATTGAGTTAATATAAATATTAAATTTCCAAGATCATTGTGTGTGACAATTTTTCGACATAATAGCGTACAAGGTTTTTTTTTATACAGGAAGCCTGAACAATTAAGACACGTACAAGTAACACGCCCTACGTGTGCTATATAATATAGAAGTCTACGTATATTTACGTTTGAAATCATTAATAATACTTCATGAACTGGAATTATTTATAGGGCCTACTAATTAAGGTGGTATAACCGCTTTACCGAAGGAAAATAATTCGACGAAAGGAACGAAGGAGTTATTAAAAGTTCGTTTCAAACAGGTAAAACACATTAAGTAATTTATTCTGTCTCATTACCTCAATTTTAACTCACACCTTATGATTCCTTGAAATTCGTTGATTGTTGTAATGTATCAATGAAATGATATATATCCGTATATACTAAATTTCGTCAAAAACTTTTCAAAATAATTAAATAAATATTCGCTTGCACTTACATTCCTTCATGATTTCTAAAATTATTATCCATAACAAGCCCATAAACTGCGGAATAATTCAAGCTCTCCGTATATAAAATTTAATTTAAATCGTTGCGAATCGTTTTTGAGTAATTCCGGACATACAAAAAAGCAGATTCAGAAACGCTATCAATTAGAAATTTTGAAAAAAATATCGTGTAAAGACAATTACAGATTTATGTGTACAGATTAAGTACAAGCTTGTACATACTTATACATATAGATGAAACGATAAAGATAAGACGATATATAGACGATAAAGATGTGGCGTCTAGAAGCATTTCAATCGCATTTAAACTATTAATAACGCTAGAGTTTTCAAATGAGTCTAGAACTTTCGGCGAAACACATTAATACCATCTAAAATAAAATGTATTACAAACTATTAAATTATCAATATGGCATTATTACACGTATAACAATATTTACTGCCAACTTAGTAAATATACTCGTGAGCTTAAAAATAACGAAGAATACAAATCCAGTGTCCGAGTAGCAGTAAATACTCGCCAACGGCGGTCTTAAAATCCAGACACAAAATGTGCACATCGGATACCGAGGAATATCGGCCTATCTCGAAACGCCTATAGCGTGATGAATGACATAACATAAACATGTTGTGTAAACGTTGTGAAATACATACGAATGATTCATCGCCTTGAAACTTGTACCAAAAAATATACGCTACTCAAGAATTATAAAAAGAACGAAATACTGCAAGTCTAATGAAATGACTTGACACAATACATAACATAATTGTTATTATTGTATCAAAGAACACAAGTCATGCTTTAAATTTTTAGCTAAAGGCTCTAAAGTTTCGCGTATCAGCATTTTTAAATATTCGACAGGTAGGAATTGTAATTCGAGTTGAGTTCAAATAACGATTTGTATTTTGTAGCCGTAATGGTTGTACGTAATTATCTATAACTCATGTCACTTCTACGATATCACGACAGCACGATTAAAATTTGTTCGATAATTATTTATTCTTTGTTGCATAGATAGATATGCAAAAAAGGAAGAATTAAAGCTTAAGAATTTTTAGATAGCAGTACCGTTAACTGCATAGCTTTATGATTCTCAAGTATAACCTATTGAAAATATTTTTGACAACGTAATTCGCTTACTTTATAAATAAATTAACTGTTAAAATTAAGTTAGGTACTGCGTGTTAAATGTACAAACTGACAGTCATATAATAGAACAATTTTCTTGTTAGTATTTACAATTAATATAAAAGGAAAATGTACGGATTTATTATGTGTGTAAAGTAATAAAAATGCTCATAAAAACACTCCATGTCCTAGGATGATTTTTCAATAAGACAATAGCTCGTTCTATTAATTCTAGAGACAAATATGTGTATATTATTTTCCGCGTATTAACCCCTATGAAAGGTCATATGAGTATTTTATTCGAAACTAGCACCTGCCCGCGACTACGTCCGCGTGGTAATAGTTACTGTGGGCTAACGCTAACACGCAGCAGAAGGTCTCAAGAGGAAGAAAGATCCCGATTTTGGAACTTTTTTCATTAGTGCTCCGCTCTTATTGGTCTTATCGTGATTATATATATATATATATATATATATATATATAACCTTTCCCGATACATGAGCTATATAACTCTGAAAGAATTTTTCAAATCGGCTATCAGTAGTTCCCGAGATTACCCCCTACAAAGTCACAAACAAACTTTACTTCTTCATAATATTAGTATAGATGTAACATACATTATAATCGTCACTTGTAACTATTTTATATTGCTTAGTCACGATTCATAACCCCATGTTTATTCAGGTCAAACCAGCACTAAAGAGTATACGAGATAGATATCTCCATAATAACAGCAAAATTTTATTTACAACGATAATTATTACTTTGTACAAATGCATAACATAAGTTAGTTACAAAATGCAATATCTCAATCATACAAACTAAAGGTATTTTTATTATTATTATTAGGAGTTATATCAGATTTAACTAAATTAGTTAATTTACCTTGATTGCGGCATTGACATGGTTATTAAAGTCATTTTAGTTGTTACCTACCAGTGGCTGTTTGAAATTAATGATACTAGTAACTATATCAATTAGTATGGGACTACGCACTTCATTCAATAAATTAAAGTTTTTTTTTTATAATCGAAAGGCTACGATTTTGTAATAAAACGAGATGGTCGATCACAAAACAAGATCTAGTAAGGGAAAATCAAAACACAAATTTTAGTTAAACTTCAAACTTTATATATTTTTGCAAAAAAAAAAAATGCAAAAATGCAATAATTGGCAATAATTTATGTGTAGTGTATACGATAAAATCATGAAACAGTAATTTAAAAATCATTACATAAAACTATTATGGAATACACCCGTAAATGTCTCACTATTGACAAAAGTCCTGTTTTCCTGGGAAAACAAAATAAGAGTAAAAGAGTTACTATGATATGTATGCTTGGTACACATATATGTTCCAACAACTCTTATATGTATGAATAGTTAGCTTAGGTTAACGCAGATAGGTCGCGTATTCCTCCCAGGGAGAAAGGGTGTTGGCGGTGTCCTTGGAAGGAGATGGAGCGCCTGGCCACGATGGCCATAACCCTCGTGGTCAAGCGCATAAGGAGGTTGGGCGTTAAGGTGGCCCTCGAGAAGACCGAGGCCCTGTTAATCCACGGGATTCGGCGGGGGCCACCTCCTGGGGCCCACATAATGATGGAGGGCGCACGGATCAGGGTGGGGGCCCAAATGAAATACTTGGGCCTCACCCCGGACAGGCACTGGAGTTTCGAGCGCCACTTTGCGGGGCTCGGACCGCGAATTGCTGGGGCGGCGGCGGCACTCTGCCGGTTGCTGCCTAACATAGGAGAGCCGGGTACCGGGTGCCGTCGACTCTTCATGGGGGTTGTGCGGGCGATGGCCGCCTATGGGGCACCAGTGTGGGCAGACGCCCTCGGTGTCGCTAACGTGCGCACGCGTCGCAGTGCGCAGCGCATGGTGGCACTGAGGGCGATCCGGGCATACCGGACGGTGTCCTCCGCGGCGGCCTTTACGCTCGCCGGCTCCCTTATCTGGGAGGTGAAGGTAGGAGTTCTCACCGCCGTATACGAATTTACGGCGGCGAGGAAAAGTAGCGCGGAGCCTCTGGCTCCCAGGGAAACTGAGGCGAAGAGACGGGAATTGAGGGAGGGGGTTGTTGGAAGGTGGATGCAGGACCAAGCGGACGAGCGCTTCGAAACGTATATCGTAGACGCCGTCCGCCCGGTCCTCCGGGAATGGATTGGAAGGGAGTGGGGCTCCCTGAGGTTCCGAATGGTGCAGGTACTTACAGGGCATTGTTGTTTTGGGTAGTACCTGCATCGGATCGCTCGCAGGGAGCCGACGGCCTCCTGTCACGAGTGCGGCGCTGAGAAAGATACCGCACAGCACACGCTTTCCAAGTGTGTTGCGTGGGGGGACAGCGCCGTACTCTAACGGCGGTGGTAGGAAGGAATTTGTCACTGCCGAGTGTGGTCTCCGCCATGCTTGGCAGTGAACAGGCGTGGTGAGTAATGGCTTCCTGCTGCGAAGAGGTCATCTCGCAGAAGGAGGCGGCGGAGAGGGCCCGCGAAGTAGATCCTCTAAGTGGCCATCTCCACCAACAGAGGACCGGCAGGACGAGGCGGCGCTTTGCCTAACTCTTTCTGTCATCGTAGCCGGACCTGAGAGAATGGGCAGGGGTGTTCATCTTCTCAATCTGTCTGTCGGTACACCGTGGGGTTTTAGTCGGTGCGAGTCGGCCATAACCCACTCTTTCCCCCGGGAGGGTGGGTCTCCATAATGGATTTCCCCACATAAAAAAAAATAGTTATTTAAAAAATGTTTATTTCACACGTGTAAAAAAAGGAGGAAAGAAACAGTGATTACAAAACCTCTTTATAAAGAAATCTTTTAATAAATAAAAATGTTGGGTCCGTTCAGTTTCAATCTATAGAGTTCATACTGTATTAACAAGACGGCCTCTACATTTTTTTATCTATTATATGTATCTATTACAAGTAGTAATTTTATTTTTTGTAATTTATAAATGAAGTAAAACGTTATCATATTATCTCAATATGATAGTCGTAGTCAAATAGTCAATAGTCGTAGGTAAATAGATATAGTATAATGATTTTTGATACTGAAATAGGTCCTCATAGTATGTACTCTTGGTATCTAGGTATAATCAGAACGCATGACAACGAGAAATTAAATCTATAAAATGCCGGCATACAAACATTATGATAACAATTAATTGTGACTGATCGTGAAAAACGCGACACGTCAAATATACTGAAAATAATATGTCATCAAGCGTTCAGAGAAATTAATTTGCATGAATGCTCAAGGTTACAAACTATCATAGTCACTGTGGAACAACTATCTTGCGTAATTACAAATTATCATCAGTATCGTGACAACATGATTATTAGATCCATTGTTAACCGTATCTCTGTAATAATATCACTACGTATTAAAAAACGAAGTCCCCTAACGCGTCTGTCTGTCTGTTCAAGATAAACTCAAAAACTATTGAACGGATTTTCATGCGGTTTTCACCAATAGATAGAGTGAGGAAGGTTTTGGTATATAATTTGTCAAGGTTCTTTTTTATTAGAGCGGGACAACTTCCGCCAGGCTAGCTACTTCAGTAAGTTTACCATAAAGGTGTTGAGATAATTTTTTCCTGTGATTTACATGGCAAGGAAAATATATTTATAAATCGTTATTTCCCAGGTAAAATTAAGTAACTAATAACAATTAAATACTTGGAATGTACCGTGGTTATTAACACATACGAATAACATTTGTTTAGTCTTTTGATATGTTTATGAAATTCCAATATGTATAATGTGACTAATATTCAGTATTCCATTCCATATTAATTACATTTGGTAATGATATATTCACTTTATGATGTACCTAAATGACAAAGCAGCGTACATTATAATAACTTTATATTTTATATCTTTTTTATTTATTTTTATGTGTAAATCGATATACCTTAGTTTTTTTAATAGTGTTAGCGGAGGGAGGAGCAGCAGACTTTAGTCTTATTCTTAAGTATGTACGCATGAGAATAGCCTTTTCAGCAGTAGTCCGGTGAAGCTGTTAGCAGTCGATGAAGCTGATAAGACATTGCTGGGTCGATAACGTAGTCAGTCCATGAAAAAATAACCTTTTCAGCGTAGTCCGATAAAGCTGTTAAAACCTCGCCAGGTCAATAGCGTAGTCAGTTCGAAAAAAACATCTTTTCAAAGTAAACTTATCAATTGTGCACATTATAATAGTACTAACGACCAGGCCCAGCTTCGCACGGGTGCAGGGTAAATATCCTTTTTACTAAAATACTGTTAAGGGCAGTTTTGATCTACATGACATGTGCAACGTATGTAATGTACTAAATGGATAAGGAATAATACTGTATTTTTATAAAATATGTTGGTAAATAACACATAATTATTTTTGTAAAAAAGATAAAAACAATTGCCGTTCTGCAGTACTAGCCATTTCAAATCAAAATAATTTTTGTTTGTCTAAGAATTCTAATTTCAAATTAATTTTATTTTAAAAACATGGAATTCTTTTTCCAAAAGTAGTCATTTGTTTATTGATGTGTTACATTTTTATTCAGCAATGATCTGAGGCCGCCGTAAAAAAGGGCCTGCGGGTGATAGTCGTGGGCACGTCCGTCGCCCTGACAGTTATTCTGCACAGGTCCGTGTAGCTGAGGCGCATTGTACAATCGACGGGGAGGGTAACTCTCGCCCTCCCCTGAGGGGTCTACCATCCTGACCCCTCAACCGCGAAGAGGCCTCTAATGAAGGGCCGTCACCTGCCGCGGAGAAGACGCATTGCCAGTCGGCAGCTTCTGCTCCCCGGCTATAGGTGAGTGAGGGCACCATGCGGTTTTAGTCCGTGCAAGTCGGACATAATCCATCCTCAGCTGCCCGGCTAGGATACCTATATCCGTATGGTTTTCCCCAGGTAAAAAAAAATGTTATTTTCATCGGATTTCAATCTTTTTTTTGTTATCATGGATACGTTAAAAATTCGAATAATTATGGAATATGAGTACCATCGTGGCAACGATGCGGCACAAGCGGCACGCAACATCAACGGCGTTTACGGAGCTAACACTACAAACCAACGCACCACTTTTTATTGGTTTGCTTGCTTCCGTTCTGGGAATTTCGACCTGACAAATGAACCTCGCGGTCGTCCGAAGACTTTGGTCGACAATGACGAATTAAAAGCGATTGTGGAAGATGATGATACACAATCAACGGCTGAATTAGCAGCAGCTTTCGACGCCTAGCGTCAAAACAATATTGGTCCATTTCCGTTAAATTGGCAAGGTAAAAAAGCTTGACAAATGTGTTCCCCACGAACTCAATGATCGCCAGCGCGAAGTACACGTCGTGACGTGCCTTGCACTGCTCAATAGACACACAAATGAAAGAATTTTGAACCGCATTGTTACCTGCGATGAAAAATGGATTCTGTTTGACAACCGCAAGCGCTCAGTAAGTTGGTTAGATCCTGGTTTAGCACCTAAACAATGCCCTAAACGAAAACGTACCCCTAGAAAAGTGGTGGTCACTGTTTGGTGGTCTAACGCAATTGTGATTTATCACAGCTTCTTACTAAAACAGGCTGAGCATTACTGCAGATGTGTACTGTGAAGAACTGAACACAATGATGGAGAAGCTGGCACATCTCCAACCAACATTGGTCAATCGCTCGTCTCCGCTGCTCCTGCACGACAACGCGCGACCTCATACTGCACAACAGACGGCCTGTAAGTTCCAAGAACTAGAGTTGGAAGTTCTCCGTCATCCGTCCTACTCACCAGACCTTGCGCCTACAGACTACGACTTTTTCCAGAATTTGGATAACTCCTTGGCGGGAAAAAAATTGAATACCCGAGAGGCAGTACAAAATGCCTTTGAAGAATTTGTTGCCTCCCGTCCAGCTGATTTCTTTAATAAGGACATCAATAAACTGCCACTGCGTTGGCAAAGATGCATTGATTACATGGGTGATTACTTCGATTAATACAAATAAAAATACATGAAAAAAAAATCGTTTAAATTTTTTCATTCAAAACGCCAATTTCATGGGTAAATACCTAATAGTTACTGTGTGTTGTCCTTTAGATAAATATATAAGATAGTGGACTTTTATATCGATCTTTTTAAAATTTTGTTGTACATTAATTTGATCTATCTCGTAACGTTTAGCCAGCATTTGCGATTTAAGCGCACAAAAACATGTGTGTTACGACATCACATCACAAATCTTTGAATTTTCGGTTTTCTGTACTATACATACTGGTTTGTATGTATTATACACATAAACCTTAATCTTGAATGTATCTATTGCTGAAAACTGTATTAAAATCCGTTGAATCGTTTAAAAGATCTAAACGAACAGACAGCAGTAGCGACTTCATTTTATAAATACTATGTAAAGATTAATAAAATCATACTCGTAACATATTATGTAGCATTTAATTTAGATTAATTATTGTTTTCCATTATACGCATAATCAGCTTTTGCTCGGATCTTCTTTCACTTTAATTTAGATTGGATCTATCTCTAGGAAACATTAAAGCAGATTAAGAAACTGAAAACTACATTTAATAAAAGACCGGCATAATCTAAATACTAGAAACTGTAACAAACTGGTCGTCCCATGTTTCAGACTTAGCAAAACCAGTAATATTTTTTTAGGTAATAGTGTTAGATTCTACAATAGTGTCCGGTGGTAGTTTTGACGTTCATAAGTGTTTTATAAAGGCCTAAAATGAATAAAGTATTTTTGACTTTGATAATAACGGACGATTTTTTGACTATTTGGAAACGTCTGGCAAATTTATTTTTGCGCGGCATTCGTATGCGTCACATTAATATAGTATGGTTGCTAATTGTTACTTAATTATCTTTCGGGAACCTTACTGTCTTTTTGGATGATGTCCTATGTTTTTTACTGTTACCTCTGACAATGGGTATGAAAATCTTCATGACGATCGGTTGAGTAATTAAACGTTACGTACAAAAATGTGGAATACATACACATTTTTAATATTAGTAGGTAAGGATAGCAGTGATACATGATATGTTCTCTATGCAGTAGTACTAGAAATGAGTAAAATGAAAATTTTAAGGTATAGTTAATATAAAATAAGTATATTTTTGTTAATGTGTCGGTACCTCATTTTATATATTACTAGCTGACCCGCGCATCTTCGTCTGCGCCAAGTTCGTTATTACCGGTTCCAATTTTATTTTCAGAAGCGAAAGACTTTAAAAAACCTAGATTCCGACTATAGCGATACCTACCGGGTCCAATTGTGAATCCAAACTATCTTATATAGCTATTGACAAAAAATGTCTTCCCGGTATCCCCTGGGTTGCTCCTCTGGCCCTCACCTACGCAATAATTTTACCGCTTATAGTTTTTATTTTCCACTATCTTTTAACCAACTCCATCAGTTAAAATGCTGTGTAAAGTAAGGTTTACCTCCATAAAATTTTCAGTTTAATATAACTATTTGTTTCAATCAAAATTTGTAAGGTATACATGGAATCTATAAACTTCAACTACACCTTTCTAATAAGGGAGTTTTATAGATACAATCTATATAATTTAGTTTTCCCCGATTAGGCCACTGAAATACACTAAGACAAACACAACACTTACAGCTATTATGTCATAAATAAACATACATTTACATAATAATTACTGTTACTTATTGATATGTTAAAGTTTAATTTTGGTAAAACATAAACAATTGGGCAGAATATCGCCAAAAGAAGCAAATATGCGTTAGTTAAAATTAGACAAACGTACTATACTATTTGGTAAAATATCATACAATACACTAAATTAGGGCCATTGAAAGAAATTTGCTCTAGAGTGCCTTCATCAAATTCAAATTCACATATTGAGTTGTCCCTGATTCTGAGATGGCCTGGAGAGCACACCTCTACTGATAAATCCTTAACCTACAGATAGTAGACTCAGCGAACTTGCAATACTCACGAATCTTATAAAGCCATATCATACTCGGTATGTTATTCAGAATTGCATTTGCATTGGTAACCACAGGTCACGCCGCCGTGGTCTGGGAGTTAATTTCGCTCCCGCACACCCGATTAGGCCTCCCACGGCAGCGGCTCAAGCCTAGGTTCGATACCTCGGTAGGGAGCCCTTGAGTGCGTTGCTTGCGCGATACGGTGACACACAAATATACATCACTGCTACAACACTACACGATCACCCCCACACACGTGCACGCCTACACGCTTACACATGAAAGTGGAAGGGTTTACTTTTTTCCCTTATCGAACTGAAAAACTCTCAATCTTCCGATAGTAAATATATGGAGGAGTTGTTGAGGCGTGTATGCTTGGTACACATATACGTTTCAACAACTCATACATATATGAATAGTTAGCTAAGATAGGTCACGATTTTGCATGCAACAGGCAACATCCAAGCGAGGTGTGCCGTGCACCCTTGAGCTGGTTGCCAAAATAAAATCGGCTGAGTGCCTTAAGCGCTCGCCTTAGTAGTCCGGTGAAGCTGTTAAGACCTTGCTGGATCAATAGCGTGGACATTTCGAAAAAAAAAGCATTTGCATTGCAGAATAAAGCATATGAGATGCCAGTAATTTGGTTATATACATTCCAGTTTGAGTTCCATGATGCAAGCAAATCAGTCTTATTTAGAGAAATCCTAAACATAGGTTTTATAGTGATCTAAATATCGTCTGTATAGCTTCTTTGGCAAGAAGATCAACAGCTTCAGTACCCTAGATCTCATTATGTTCTGGTATACATGCCACAACTTCATAAATTCCTTAACAAAGTCATTGATTCAAATGAAATTTAATAATAAGGATAACTGAGAACTTCAAAAAAAGTCGGGCTATGCTGAATATTTTGTAAGCAATGTAGAGAATATGTCAATAGGATAGTTTGATCTTGATAGTAGATATTTGATAGCTTCTATTATAGTCACTACTACAGGTGTGTAGGTGGAAGATAAAGAAGAATATCTATTACCTCTTTATATAATTAGTGTAGATAAAAACGATATACATATATAATGTCTCACATTGAATTTAAATAAATATATTATTGCGAGCATACGGCTACATGAATGTTACTGCCGAATGTCGCAAAGTAAAAAAAGTTAAAAACTTAGCGTAAATCATTTTGACTTAATGTAGCTAATTCGGAAGCTGAGAGGTTTAATGCTTTTTATATTTAATTGAGATATGCCAAAATAATATCGAAATGTGGTGTCAAAAGTTTCAATAACAAAAATAACTCTTTCATTCATTAAGGCAAACAATTTCATACACTCAAACTAATCAATTGTACTAAATTACAACAGGAAATAAAATATATGAAAGGTCCCATATTAATAAGTATTTTAGTACCTATCAACCTGCCTAAATACAACAAATAAAAAACAAAATGCACCATTGTGGAAGACTGTCTGAAAATATTAATGTAAGTAACGTATTTCAGTTAATAAGCATTAAAACTGAATCCATATAAATAACTTTCGAATTATCCTCTTGTACGTCACAATCATTTTAGAAGACATAATGAGTATCCTGAGCTTCAGTTCTGTTACATCCCAAAGGGTTTTCGATTAAAACTTATAAAACCTTGACATATTATATACCAAAACGCTCCTTGCAAATGACTTTATTCACTGATGACCGCATGAAGATCCATTCAGTAGTTTTTGAGTTTATCGCGAACAGACAAACGGATTATTATGAGTTTTTCACGAATAGATAAAGTGATTCATGATGAACGTTTTTGTATATATTTTTTTTTCTCGAACTGACTACGCTATTGAGCTAGCAAGGTCTTAACAGCTTCACCGGACTACTTTTTTGTATATAATTTGTGATTGGTTTTTTATAATCAGAGCGGGACAACATGTGCCAATCTCGCTAGTAAATAATAAATTGATAATTTTTTTTTTCGTTAAACACATTAAGAGTTGAATAAGCATAAGAAAATGCCTGCCAAATAGATCAAACAACAGTTTCACTCAATTCAGGCGGGTGAAGCAGCGGGTAACAACTAATTTCTTGTAATTTAAAATCAGCCGTACAAATTTTGCAAATGCGAAATAAACCTAGTTGGTTTTAGTAAATTTGTAGTCCGGTGAAGCTGTTAAGATCTTGCTGGGTCAATAACGTAGTGAAATCGAGAAAAAAAATTAGTAAATGATTCATGTATGTATGGAAGAAATTTGATTAAAACGAACCTAGCGCCATCTATTATGAAGTAACATCAATAATTTCGTTGTGTTTGAAGTACGAATGACCGTTGAATCATTTGGATATTGTTAATTAAAAAAGTACTAAAATCTACTACTGGGAGGGTAAGGTCAGGAATATGTAAATTTGGGATCACATATATGTTTCATGGCAAATAAGAAAAAAAATCACATAATAAGAAATCTGGATAGTGTCACCGTAATCACCGAGAGGCATAAAATCTACATTACGACCTATTCTCATACCTACCAAACATACCTTAAAAATTTCAAAAAATCGGTCTAGACATTTTAGAGGAATTTGAACACTAACACGAAAGTTAAGAATGTGCATGAAACCTATTTAAATTGATAACTATTAATACTGTATACGTCTAAAAGCTTTAGAATTTTATGTCACCCTTTTCTAGAACATATAATTAGTATAGTGGGCTATCCTTAAAAAACAAATATATGCCCTCACAGACTTTTTGTAGATCTACATTGTCTCTGTTGTGTCATTATTTACACCTGGCTAAAAACCAAAAGAAAAATGTGTCATGTCATTGTCATTATATTACGTTGTCAATACATTTTGCAATGCATGTCACTTTCTATACAAACAAAAGTAAACCTTATTACATTTAACCAACATACATTGTTATATGTCAAAAGGATTATGCAGCGTTTTCTATGAAAATTCCCAGGCGGTTTGACTTTTTCCGACTTGTCGCACAATTATCGTTATATTTCAACCAATCTATATAAAACCATGATAAATTTATATATTAAAACGTTCCTCATGAATTGCTTTATCCACTGGTGAAAAGCGTAGGAAGATCCGTTCAGTAATTTTTGAGTTTATCGCGAACAGACAGACAGACAGACGCGGTGAGGGACTTTGTTTTATATTATGTAATGCTGATGATGATAGGAGGCAAACGAAAAGGCGGATCAGCAGGTGTTAAGTGATAACCGCCGTCCATAGACACTAGCAACACCAGGGATGTCGCTAGTTACCAGCCTGTGTTAGGGGGAATGGTGGGAAGAGGGAGGAGGTGAGGAGAGGAGCGGAGAAAGATGGACCTCCAGCGCTCTCACTGACCGAATGAAACACGACAGTGCAAACACTGTTACTTCATGTCAGTTTTCTGTGAGAGGGTGGTACTACCCTGGAATAAGTATAAGTAAATGCCGAGTAATGTATTGCATTGCAATCGGTGTAAAGATTTAAGTTAAAACTTAACCTTATAACTTACTAAGTGGATCAGCTTGTTCTTTTTCTTGTAGTTTAGGTAGAAGCTCCTCAGCTCTTAGACTTACAGTGGCTCGTTGATTTTCATCATCAAACTTTACTATTATGTACTCAACCTAAAAGATTAGCACCATTTAATATATTTTAGAAACAAATACAGATACAACTTGATTACTTATAGTTATTACTGCTATTATTTCAAATAATAATTTAAACCTAATCTATGTTATTACAAAAAAGTTAAACATGTCTTGAATACTTGCTTTAAAAAGTTTGGTATTCATATGTAAGTACCTAAACTTTCTCCAACACAACTTTATCTAAAAAGTTGTCTCCAACAGACAGTTGTTGCTGGAAAAACTTCAGGGCTTTCAAATATATAAGGCAAACAATTTATGACTTTTCAGAGATTAAAGAATTATCATATATTTATAAATATAAAAATGTGTGATGAACTTGAATTAGTGTTTAATTGTGCACTTACTATTACATTTATTTCTTTTTTATAATCACCACAACCATGCCACTTTCATAGCCTATGATCATGAAATTTGAAGTTAGTCTTAAATGTATATAATAAATCGCATGTTTTTATTAACACAATACATTTAAATATTATTTGCCATAATTTTTAAAGATAAGAGAAATATTTAACATTTTGCAGATCAAACTTATTTTAAGTTTTAATATAATGTGTAACGGAACAAAAAAGCAGTCATTTTATTATACAGTTAGTTTTAGATCTTTGTTGTTCCTTTTATAAAGGTTTAGGTGTATCATGTAAGAAAAACACTGTTGGCAATAGTTTTACTAAATATATTTGACAATTACGTTAATAATTTAATTTCACTACTTGAATATAATATATATTCCCACTAAAACATGATCGGAAAATATCAATTAAATTAATAAAATATGTTGTTCTGAAATTACAAATAAATTAACAAAGTGGTAAACGAATTTCATATTCTCACTACTACTACAAATATATAGGGAACTCTGTACGCTGTTTGATTTTACCTTTTTTTTTAAAAAGAAACCTGTTAATTTAGCTACATAAAATATATGTTAACTAACTGATTAAGAACTTAAATTAGAAGCAGAGTTGAACCTGAATAAAAAATATATTGTTATATACTATTATCCATATTTTTTATTTTTTTTTTAAATATTAATTACATAATGAATATGAAATGTATTAAAGTTTTACTATTTGTGAAAATTAGAAATATTAGTCATAAGTATACAATAAATCCTAATAAGTATACAATAAATCCTAACCAATAAAATAAAATATCCTAACCAAAATTTATACTACATTTGTGCTAAAATATTATTTAGTAGAACATATTTTTCACTCAACTTAAAAAAAAAATACTAAGAAAAATAATAAACATTATTAACCTAACTATTACTTACTCAATTATATCAGCGGTATCACAAAATACAAAGGCATAATATAAGCAACACAATTTTAATTATCAAAATATAAAAATTGAACACTACTTTCACTTTTTAGTCTTTAGCCTTTGTATAGTTCTTTAATCTGTTAAACGAGTGGGACATATAAATATATCAAAAGTAACCAATAGCATATATGGGTTGAACATATGAATATGTTCTTAAAATATATGTTGCACCCTGGAATGGGTGGGACTTAAAGTTTCATACAATAAAGATATTAGTTAGTCATAAATACATGTCAAATCATGACGAAACATGTATTTAGGACATGGAGAAAATTAGTCTCATTTTCATTTATTTTAAACATAAATAAAAAAAATGGAATTACATTATTTGACATACTGACACATCCTAGTGAAAAAGTTTAGCGTGTCAGTTAGTGTATAAACTTGTAACATCAAAAAACATTAAAAAAATACTTCAAACAATACACTTTTTAAGAGTCAGTAATTGAAGTACTTCAAAAAAGGTGTGTCACAAACCAAAAATAAAAGTGTATTCATCATGAAATACCTATGTTATTTCCTATATATTCTATAAAATATAAAACCTTTAAAAATTAGATGGTTCTTAGCTCTTGATAAATTGGTGTTTCAAATATTTTTCACAAGTCATTATGAACAATTATTATGATATCATGGCTTTTTATAGTGTATCTGTTTATTGTCATGATGATAGGGGTAATCTTTCTTACCATTATCTACAATACTAAGTCAATAAAATAATAGTCAGCTTGTTGATCAAATCAAGCATTAAGAAAAAAATGTCTATATGAAATGTAAATATGCCATGTAAAAAAATAGTTTAAAATTAATTGGAACTGTAAACTTTTACTCTAGCATTGAATGTGTATAAAACTTAATCATGTAATATTAAATAATTGTGTTGTATATAGTGTATGAATTTAAATTCCAACGTCTATTTGCTTACTTGTCTAATAATTGTTTAAAATACTATTGCACAAAAATAAAAAATAGAATTATTAAAAACTTTGTTGTATAATATAATATTTAGTATTTATTACATAGTATATTTTTCCTTCTAGAGATACTAAATAAATTACGAATATCGAATATTATTTCACTTTCTATTTCTAAAGTACAATAATAAAAGAATATAATTTTTCTAATTAATTTTTCTGAAACATACCTCGTCACCCCATTTCAGAACATCGCCAGTTCTATCCTGCAGTTTTTTATATAAGTTTATAAACTGTTCGATACCATGGTGCCGGACGTGCTCCGCAAGTGCCTTCGTTTCTTCCCAAGACAATGGGTTGCCTTCCGATAACAAGCCCATTCTTACCACACAAATATGTGTTAGATTGAAACGTGATTTGCACAAACTATTTACGAATTCTATACAGAAATACAATTTTTTTCCTCTTATAAAAAATCTCATGTAACCAATAAAATGTTCACTAAAATCCTGTATATTCGCTTGAAACTAGAAGTTATTTCTTGAAATTATTAGTAACTAAAATTTATTAATACAAATTACGACATGAAACTGTGTTCGCTACAGAAAATATGAAGAAAATTTAACTGAGTGGACGACTAAAGGCAATATATATAGTGAAAAACAAGTCTATACTTTTTGTAAACTATGTTGATTGACTGCTGTCATCCAGCTGTCAATTGCTGTCAACCTAAGTCACAGAATATCAAAATAAAAATTATATTATTTTAGGGATGTTTTAAAAATATTATAAGGTTAAAATATATTAAAATATGAACAAATATTAGATGTTATTCTATGCTTATGTTAATCGTATTTACTAATGGTATAAAAACCAATAAGTTATAGATTATATGTGACGTTTTAACAATAACTCTATTCAGTCGGTATAGGCTCTGCTAGAAATCATTATTCTGTGTTTATGAAGCACGAGGACAATAAGTAGAAAGTATATGAAACTTTCATAACCAAAAAAGAAAGAAAATAAAAATGTATGTTATTCTTTCCTCTTTTACATTATATTATTTTCACCTCACAATGGTTTTCTAATGTATATTGATTTATATTATTTTATATTACTATTACTCGATTTGTTACTGGCATTATTTGATGTATATAACATGCTGGTTATGTCATTTAAGTTTTTATGACGAAGAGATTGTAATATTTAAGCTATGGTTTAGATTGAACTCATCAATTGATACACTTAATCGATATATAAATAGCTTATTAGTATAATCAAAAAATAATATTAAATAAAAAGTATGTATGAATTCATATTTGCCAACATATCTCTGTAACTCCAATAATGACATTGTTTAAGAAGTATATAATAAACTACAATAATACATGAGGAATATTGTAACACATTTTTGAATCGATACTGTTTCTTAACGCTTGAACCAGGAAGTGTTTTTGATTTAAATGCTATTTTCGTCTGTTAATATACATCTTAGCTTATGATTAATTAATATTCTCATATAAATAAGTAATTAATTGTGGAACATATATGGAATATAATTTGGTATGATATTAGTTAATAAATTAACATATGGCACAATCGATTAACAATAGAGTTTTAAATAATCGATTTGAGTGTTTTAGTACTCATGACGTACTATCTCTATTTTTGATTGAATGTATATTGTATACTTTTGCCTTGTTGCGATTCTTATCTTCGTTATAAACTTTGATGGTGTAAAGCATTACAATATGTAATATAAAATATTTTAATTTATTGTGTTTGTGTGTATCAATTTGAAAACATGGTCCCTGTGGCTATAGAAGGATGCACCCAGGGTGCCGAGGGTGGAGGAGCTCGAGGTGGTTCCATTTCTCTGGCAATGCTGATAGATTTCATCGTACAAAGAACCTATGATGAGCTCACGGTGTTGGCTGAATTGTGAGTGACCAGATTATATACATTACTTTAGAATGTATACAAAATAGATTTAATCATATTTCATACTAATTTGTAGGTTGCCTAGGAAGACGGACATGGAACGAAAAATTGAAATCTATAAATTCAGCGCAAGGACACGCCAGTTATTCGTACGGTTATTAGCTTTAGTCAAATGGGCCAGTAGCGCTACAAAAGTGGATCGATCCGCTCATATAATGGCATTTTTGGATAAACAAGCTCTTTTATTTGTCGAGACTGCTGATGTACTAGCTAGAGTAGCTCGTGAAACACTTGTACATGCACGGTTTGTTTTTCTTTATTATTTAAATTAACATTTATGTTTTACACTTACCTAAAATACGCAATATTTATTTATTTAGGTTACCAACACAGTCAATATCAATACATTGTTATTAAAATAAAGTGTACAGATCAAGACTTGTTAGGTAAGACCTTATTTACAGGCAACAACAGTATCCATATCAAATATTTAACTGTATTTATGAGTTGAAGCTTGTTCATTGTTATAAATAATTGAATTATATGTTTATGATGATTGGTTAGACAGTATTGAAGTTGATGTTATGCAGTGCCATCCAGTAATAAATAATAGTAAAATAGATAACATAAGAATTCCATAGAAACAATCAGGTATGCCAAATTTTATGGCCATAAGTCAAATGATATGGGCTTTATCAGTCTTGGACCTACCTATATACACCCATGTATATCTAGTATATATACTAGGTGATAGGTTAAATAGTCGCAGTACTCAAGGATATAAATACTTTGTGGTCACATTTAATATATATAATATTAATATTAAAACAAATACTAATAAACAACTAAGAGAACCTTAGTTAAAATTTGTTTTGAGACTTCCAAATATGGATATAAACGAAATGAACCTAGGTGCAATGACCAGTGCCATAATCTGTAACGGGGTAACCTGGAGTTAATAACCTTAAATAATAATATAGACACTAGCCACTTTTTTTACACTTCGATAAATTATTAAAGAGCTGGTGACTTCGGTAAAGAGTACCAAGTAAGAAGGCCGGTCTTACTTTTTATGTATTCCCCAATAAAAAATATATAAGAGGGATTACACTAAATAAAATCTTGATTGTTTATTAATATTTTTATTTTATAATTAGTCTTCCAGATTATGAAACCTTAAGCAAAGCGACCTTTCTTTTGATAATTAGTTTCTAAAATTACTTGCTTGCAAAGAAAAATATCTGAGATTTTTGACAATCAAATTAGTATCTTAATTAAACATCTGTAATCATTTCTTTTTTTTATTAAAACACTAAGTAATATTCTAATAAGATTACGTGTACATGATGCACAAATATGCAAAAAACAAATATGTCAAATCCTAAACATTAGCTGCTTCCTCAATACAGGAGACTTTTTTCACATTTTATTTTTAATTAAGCTCTTTCATTGTAATGAACAATAACAAAATCTTTACACAACAACATTATTTTACAAAAAACTGAATATTTGGCCAAAGGTCAATTACATCTTCATGGTTTGTGCTTTAACAAAGCGAGTACTGAATAACCTGTGTAAATATTTTCACGAACTATCCATTGACACTGTTTATGTATACATATATAACATTAATGCTGGAGGTCTAACACACTTTAGCACATATACTGACTGGAGGCCCATTTACTACATACACATACAAAAACTCTCAATTATTTACCCAAGTTAAAATTCAGAAGTTTACTATGTATCTGGCTGTATCTATTTATATTTCTTTATGTCTGGTTTATACATACAGTCTATAAATGAATAATTGTATCCACATGTGTAACCAATAAATGTGTTTTCTTTCTTTTTAATGAACATATACAGTAATAATACAGTTATATATTACAATATAGTTTCTTCTAGGCTCAATCAAGTGAAAACTACTAATTGTACCAGCATGAGATTATAACCTTTTGATATTAAATTTTTGCAGATAGTCTTAGCCTAGTTGTTAAATTCCATAGACTCTTTCCCATCTTTAAATTAAAAGTTGATTGAATGCACAGCTAAGTAAAATGGTTACTAAGGAATAAACAACTGTTTTTAATGTTTAATCCAGTTAGTTTATATTACTGTTTTTCTATATGACAGTTTGCCTACGTTCCACATGGCTGCTGCTGTTGAAGTATTGACCCTAGGTACATATAGTCGCTTACCAGCTGTAATTCGTGAGCGCTTAGTTCCACCACCATCACTCACACCTGTTGAACGTCGCACTACATTGCGTGCATTAGCTCACATTGTCCGTCAGAGATTGACTACTGCTTCACTACCTAGTGATGTTAGAAACTTGAAGGTAATATTTTCTTTAGTTCATAAAATGTCTAAAAATATAAAAAAAATTATATCATAGGAGGTAAACCAACAGGTGGTTCACATCTTGTTAAGTTATCACCACTATCCATAGATAGACAACTGCAACACCAAAGGAGTCGCAAGTGTCCAGCCTGTGTTATTTAGTTAGGGGGAAGGGGGAGTGAGAGGGAGGGAGGTGGGCCTCCGGCGCTCTCACTGACCGAACAAAACGCAACAATGCAAGCACTGTTACTTCACTTTGGTTTTCTATGAGAGGGTGGTACTACCCCAGACGAGCTGACCCATTCATGCTGTAACCCATTATGGAATCAGTGTGGCTCTACCACCTTTTGATAATCTCTTGTTAATATACCTGTTGAAATAATAATGAGCTTTTAATTCCTTTTACTTGCTTTATTTTAAACACACATGACAACACACGCTTACAATGCAATTTTTATAACCAGAGAGATATAACCGTAGAGAGTAAAAGGTTGTCAATTCTTTTTTGTTTCATAGACATATTATTGTTTACATATAAGATATAAAATGTACTTAATTATAAGAATACCTATATATCGTGGGAATATTTGAGTAATGAAAAATTATTTATTTACATTCGAACTTATCAATAAATAAATAACTGAAAAATACAATAATTATCCTACAATAACTGTTAATCATTAAATAGTACAAAACAAAGTCCTCTGCTACATTTGTCTGTCTGTCTGTTCGCGATAAACTCAAAAACGGCTGAACCGATTTTCATGCAGTTTTCATTAGTAGATACAGTGATTCATGAGGAAGGTTTAGGTATATAATTTGTCGATGTTTTATATTGTCAGAGCGGGACAAAGTCCATTGGATCTGCTAGTATAAATATAAGAAATAATAAAAAATAATATCAATTAGTGTTAATATGTCATGAATAATAATATTACTATTTAAACAATAATTAGATTTGGCAGTAATAAATAAGATTTATGACAAAGTGAAATGGTCTAATAATTTTAGGTAGAAAATGGTCGAGCTACATTTACAGTTGGTCAAGATTTCAGTGTCTCCCTCACAGTAATGGGTGATGCACCTAATTTACCGTGGCGTCTTTTGGATATAGCTATACTTATCCAGGATAATGAAACAGGAGGTAAAAATTAAATAATACATAGCTTTAAAAAATTACTATTTATTTTTACATTAATAATTCTAATATTTCTAGAGGGAAAGGCGTTGGTACACAGTTCTCAATTGGCGTGGCTACGAGGTGTTGCACAGGCTCGCTTAGCAGCAGCTGGGCTAAGTGGAGCTCTAGCTGCACTTAGATTCTTCTGCAGATCACTTTCATTGGAACTTCTATACACACAGACATTGAGACTGTGTCGTGATCGGTTATCACGACATCTCCAAGTGGATAAATATATACCAGGGCAAAAGTTACAAGTTTCTTATTGGAGGTTAGTTTTTATATTTTTTGCATTTCATTTTCTTCGGCTTTGTTGTTTTTAGTCCCGGTGAAGCTGTAAAGACTTGGCCAGGTCAAATAGCGTAAATGTTTTAAAAAAAAGAGCCAGATCAAAAAAACACAAAAAGAAATGTTTTATATATGATTGCATCATATTTTCTTTGTGTCTGATTTTCCAGTAACGTACAAAAATGGAGTTACATTAATACCAGAATGTTTAAATGCACATTAAGTATTGCATAAGATTTATAGTAGTAGGAATCATGTCTTACAAAATTTTGTTGTTGTTTCTTTTAGCTTTTGTATGAAATTAAACTGTGAACCCGTTTTGGTTAAATAAATGTTTTTCATAATTTGTGGCTCTTCAAGTATAACATAAGCACCAAAGGGGGGGACTATGCTCTGTTTATGTTTAATGACATTGGGATCAAGGAACACAGTTTGAAGTGTAATTATTTCAGTATTATTTAGGTCTAGCTTTTTTTTAATATTCAGATAAACTTGGAAGAGGTTTTTTAAAACTTCAACCAATTCTTGAATAAACATAGAAAAGGGGTTTTAGAACTGTGCTTACTTTTGCTGACCATGGGGAGGGTCAGGTCAAAAATTATTAAAATTCAGCTTGTGTAATATTTGGATGGGTTTTAAACTATCATATAGATACAGATATGTGTTGTATATTAGGGAGCTCGGTTGCGAGTTGGGTTATCGGGTGGTAGTGGGAGCGGAGGGCGAGTCTCTGTGCGTGTGGCATGTGCCGGCGCTGACGGGCGGGGAACGCGTAGCCGCAGCACTCACTCCGCATGCACCTTCCATGGAAAGGTTGTTGGCGCACACCGTGCATGTGCGCTCTCGTCAGCGTCTTGCTGATCTCAAAGTGCTACTCAATGATATGGGGGTGAGGAAAATGATTATCAAACATTCTTTAATTTAGCCCTTAAAAAGCCACTTATGAACATTAATACTTCAACCGGTTCAGAAAATATGCCAGTCATAGAGCAGAACCGGTAAGAAACTATCAAGTAAGTGTATACACGAGCATATATATTTTTTGTTAACCACAAGGACCATCTTTGAATATTACTTATGTGTGATAATTTATGCTACACGTTGACGGACTCGTAATATTTGCTTTGATGAGAATGGGTACCATTATTGAATATTAATAAAATCAAAGTATTAACTCACCATACAATTGATAGTGTACTCAACTGTTATTTCTATTATTGCAGGTAACATGTCAATGTAACAATTATAACATCTTTCCATATAAATAATTTTGCTATTATTATTACGTTACTCCAATATCTGAGCTATGCTGTAGCGATAGCTAGCTATCGTTTTAATGATTTTTTTTTATATATGAAATATTATATGGTTTTATTTTAATGTAGATAGAAAAAAATCCAATCGATTTGAATCCAAACGATTTTCTAATGTCAGAGTTCGATACACTGTCTTTCTTCGATCTTTATCGATTAAAATAGTTGATTTTTCTGTCTAAAAATCGATAAATTGATATCAGATTGCCATCCCTAATGTTGGGTGTGTTTGTACAGGTAGAGTGTAGCGTAGGCGGGTGGCCGTGCGTATTGGCTTGCTCGGTTGTACATCCGTGCTTGCGTGCGGAACAGTTGCTGGTGTCTGTGGGTGCGCACGGGGGCCGGCTGCGAGCGCGCGTGCCCGCGTACCCCGGTACCCCGCGCATGACCGAGCTGGCCGCCGCGCTCGGCAACACTGACCTCGTTCAGATCAGGGCTATGCTCACACAACTCAGGTCTGTATTTATTCGTCTTAATTATTTTACACAACCTATCAATTGTTTCATGGGAACTACGTCTTTTATATATGCTATTCCTGGGTTGATTTTTGTTTTTTAATTATAAATTCCTCATTATCTGCTCAACCTCTATGTAAAAGCATAATAGCATAACTAAATAATAATCAGAAAGTTTTGAATCTCTCAGTTTATTGTACACATATGATACACATAGAGAATGTGTTGTCAAATTAGGTTCAGACGTTTCGGAAAATAGTTTAGGCAAACAACAGACACTTTAATTTTATTAATGTGCAAAACCTTATTTTTGGCGTGGCGACGACGGACGACGGCATGCGCAAGCGACTATGCGTATTCTCTCTTGCCGCACTGAGCTCGCATACTTATAACGTGTAATTTAAGAATTCGAGATTCTTTGGATTCGAACATTTTCGATGTTTCACATCTGCCAGGCGTCCCGTGATGCCTCAATTTTATTTGCTTATAGATTTCTTAATTAGCTTAATTAGACTTCTGTACATATTTGAGTAGAGTTTTGTTTTGTAATTCCGAACTAAGCAACAATTAAATTTATACTACTATTTCATCACTTTCTTGAATTTGAATTACTTAAACAGTAACAGTAATACGCAACTGCAAGTTTTTGATTATATAAAACTGGAGAATATTATTTACACGTGTATAAAATTAAAATAATGGTACCTTAGGTTTTGGCTGGTTGCGCGTCGCTGTGAGAAGACGTTACAGCACCTTCCGGCAAGCGTTTGTGAGCATTTACCCTTTCTGCACGGACCCGACCACCCCCTTAACAAGTTGTCGCCGGACCGACTCTACGTCACCTTGCACCGCCATACTGATCATATATTGGTGAGTTCATACCAAGTGAAACGGATGTTAAAATATTAATAAAATAAAGATAAAAAACTTAAGTTTCAATACTGAGTATAATCAAAACTATCTCTACATATGTTAATGAATGTACAGAGAATTGCGAGTGCATGAATTTCACAAATGGCCTAATGTAATTGGTTGTAACCATATTGCCGTCCAAATTGGTACCACTCCCCCCCAATCCCTTCCCATTTCTTTAACTAACTGATAAATGATGATTTAAAAACATATCTACAAACAGATAGTAGAAATGAAAGAAGTGGCTGCAGGTTGTACCGCGACAACCAGCAACAGTTCCAACAGCGGCAGCGCTTGTTCTGTTTCACTGTCTTTTCACCTTGCGGGTGCTCGCCGATGTACTCCAGATGAATGCGAAGACGAGGTATGTTTTTCTTATCTTTCAGTTAGGCTATTATCTAAAAGTACATTCAGTATTAGTTTACTTGTAACTAGTACAGTTAAATAGGTGTAAATCGATTTTGATCTTTATTCTGAAATAACAATAATGTTTCAAAATGAGCTGATCTGTTTTTGGAGAACACTAATCTAACCCTTGTGTATTCGAAATGCTCCTTATCTCTTGTATCCAAAATGTATAGTTGGAATAATAAACAACGTAGACGAAGTCGCGAGTGTTACCTAGTTATTTTATAAAATAGAGTAATGTAAGAGACTGAACCATCAAGACTTTAATTTGCTGTAGGCCAATTCAAGCTCAGCACCAGCCGGAGCGGTCCGTGCATTTCTAAAACTGCACTCACTTGTAGAGTTGGACACCTTTACATTGACTCACGGACCATTCACACCTTTGGATACGCCAGGTATTTATTGCAAGAGATACCTACTTTCTATGTTGTTTTAAATAGGTCAAAGAAAAATGGAGATTATCTTTATAGCAAATGAAGCTTTTGATTTTCGCAGGCATTTTAAATAGAGGAAAAAGATTAAGCTTGTTCAGCAAGGGATCGCCACAAGATAAATGACCTGTGGTATAAGAAAACCAAATAAAATATTAAGAGTTTCTGAATTGTATTCATGCTGTAATTATTATTATAGATAAGTTTTCGGTTCTTGAAACTTTGGTAATAATTACGTAAAAATATATTTCACACGTGATCTACTATTATAAAATATAAATGTGATATACATAGTTGGGGTATATTTTTAGGTATGCAACCAGGCAAACGAAAATTGTCATCTCAGAACATCCGCGCGTTACGCGTGCGTCAGCCTGCGTACTTCTTGCCTGAACTAGCGCACGTAGTTGCGGCCGCCGACGAACGTGTACCTTTTGTTAATCTCGCTCAAGAGGTTTGAAAATTATTTTTTTTTTTTAACTTTATTTTTGGCAATTAATCTTTTAGATTATTACTTCCATTGTCATGCAGTGAATAATATTACAAGCGTCGTACGATCATTTCAATATTAAGCGTCGTGTGAATTAATATTCTAACAAGATGGTGGATCAGAACTTTCCAGGGAGTTTTTGTGACAGCTTAGAATTTCATGCTCCGTGGTATTATTTTCCATTCACTTCACTTATGTACAATAAACTAACTATATTACGTTATACACCACCAAATTTACAAAATATAGAGTCAAATAACACAAGATTATGAATAAAATATAAAATCCACTACACGACAGACTAAAATGCCGCCAAAAACTCAATTAATATTATTTTGGATCAATGTAGCATTTGAATTTTGTTAGCATTCTTAGTACAGTGTTTAATAAAATTCCTTTCAGTAATTTGTTTTCGTACTTTATAACTAATTTTCGTTAGGTAGTTCGTTAACAGTAACCTTTTAAAATGTACGTAACTTTGGACCAATTTATATATAGGTATATTAACCAATATATGATTTGTGTGCTTGGGATAATTACAAGAGACATTATTTTAATGGACATGGACATTATGAAATAAAGTTGTATCTTGATGCTATGCATGGTGTGTGCATACAAAATACAGAGCGACAGAGCGGCAACTTCGAACTAAGTGATTGAAACCGAGATAAAGGCCTGGTTTTAGGACAGTTTGTCAATAAATTTACAACTTTGGTGCGAATCCGTTAGCCAAGGGTGCGGGTTTCACTTTCAGTCCAGTCTCGTAAATGTTTAATGGATTTTCACGTTCTCATAGAATATCAAATGATGATGGGAGTTATGTGTTATGAGTAAGGAGTCAGTGAAAAAATTAAAAACCACTCGTTTCACATGAAAGTCTCTATTGACGATGGTTGCTAACTTGCCAGGCGTTAAACGTCCATGGAGAAATCCCTTATGGATACCCGCCTTCCTGGAGGAGAGTCGGTTACGTCCGACTCGCACAGACTAAAACCCCACTGTGTATCGTCCGCCGCTACACTTGGGGCGACACGAGAAAGCTAAACGTTAAACCTAGTCGGTGTTATTACAAAGAAGTTTAAATACGTATTGAATACTTGCTTTAGAGAGGTTTCTTACTAAATGCACCGCGCTCGCTGAATGTTCGCCGTCTTGTTCTTTTGTCTCGCTTCGGTTAGGTTAGACTTGCGAAAAAGGATAACGCGAACTTGCCTCGGGTGAGCGCGGTGCATTTAATACGAAACCTTTTAAAGCAAGTATTCAATACGTATTTAACTTTTTTTGTAATAGCACCGATTATGTTATATTTTAATCACGGTGTTTTCTTTCATCGAATGTGGATAGGTATAGGAATATATAAGTAAGTCGTCATCGCATAGAGTGTGAGTGATATGTTGGTGTTCAGTTGGCGGCGCGCGGTGTGACGCACGGCGGCGTGCAGCCCGAGTGGTCGGGCTCGGCTCTCGGTATGCGCATAGTGTCGTTGCCGCGGCCGGAGGGTGCGAGCGAGGCGGCCGCCGCGGCTCTACGGAACCGTTTGCTCGCGGCAACCGTTCGACTAACCACTAAGAACCAGGCGCGCGTTTGGACCGCTGAGATCGTCTTCCACGGCTCTCCCGTCCGGACACCTAACCCTAAGGAACAAGGTACTTTTTTATCATATAGGAGACAAACGAACATGCGGGTCACCTTTTGTTAAGCGATCACCGCCGTCCAAAGACACTAATAACCTCAGATGAGTCGCAAGTGCGTTGCCAGCCTGGGTTTGGGGGAATGGAGAGAAAGGGAGAAGGAAAAGGAGAGGAGAGGTGTAGGAAGGGGAGTTGGATCTACGGCGCTCTCACTGACCGAACGAAACGCAACAATGCAAGCACTGTTACTTCACGTCGGTTTTCTGTGAGAGGGTGGTGCTACCCCGAGCGAGCCGACCCATTCATACTGAAACCAATAATAGCTTCAGCGTGGCTCTACCACCTACTCAAGTTACTACTATAAGTTCATACAAAAACTTACCATAAGTACTAGCTTCTATTCGTGTTTTCGCTCCTGTTAATGTATAGTAGCCTCTAATTTTGGCCTGTGTACTATTTTAAATCATCTGGAGATCTAACTTCAGATGAGATCGTGTTCAATCACAAAAACACGTAAAGTATTTAAAAAAATGTGTTTATTACATTTGTATAACAAGAAAATACATACTAAATTAATAAATTAAATCTCATTAAATATAGAGAATTATAATCACAGTAAATGATAATTGTATGAATTAAGTGAACGTGACATGATTTTAATTTGTTGGTTAGGTGAGCGTCGTTGCGTGTACCTGCAGTACGAGCTGGGTACGGATGCGGCGCGCACTGCGGAAGCGTTTTTGTCCGACTGGGCGGCCATTGTACATCTTCACACACTCTTGTATGACTTCACGTTACGTCCTGCACAAGGTACGTATTTTACTATTGTAATCAATGCCTATAAATAAAACTGAAGTGTCTAATTGTAAATTTCTAAACAACACTTTATTACTAACAAGAAAATATATGTATATATATGAAAATTTTTGTCTGTCCTGGTTAATTTCTGAAACTGTTGAACTGACTTTGACGTCACTTTCACTAGCACTTAGATGATGTCATAAGGAAGATACTGGCTACTTTTGTTTTAGACTTACTCAAGTTGTTGAAACCTCTTGAATTATTCAAACTTTTTAAATAGTGAATATGGTTTTTGAATCGAATGATTTGATGTATGGAACATCTACATATATCTATACATATAATAAGAATGTAAATGTAACCTGTCTGTACTTTTTCGATTTTCGTGAAAAAAAATGTTGCAGGTGACTAGTAATAAGTAATAAAATATATTTCATTCATTTTTAGAAATGTCTGTCTGTCTGTTTGTATGACCACACACATCACTTCTAAAGTACCTAGTTCACAAAACTATAAAAACGGAAAAAAACCATAAGGCATATCGTCGATAGTAACTGTTTTCTTTCATTAACATTGGTCCACTCTATCAAAAGTTATTGTAATTTGAATGACGACTGGAGTTAAGTACGAGAGCAGAGTAATAATCTATACTGTGATATTATAAAGATGAAGGGTTTGTTTGTTTAATAGGTTGAACTCGCTAATCTCAGGAGCTATTAGACCGATTTAAAAAATTGGCTATATGTTATATATCATCACGCTAGGATCAATAGGAGCATAGTACCAATTAAGAATGTTTCAAAATCTTTTTTTTCTTCTGAGAGCTTCCGCTGCATATCTGCGTTAACTTATTGTAACTATTACACGCGAACGAAGTCGCGGGCATAAGCTAGTCATTTTTAGATTTCAAAGTTCATACAACCCTAGTTTGTGATGTGACATGTAAGTGCGTGCATTGTACTGTAGAACGCGAGACGTTATGGCAGGGCGTGTGCATACGATCGTACACGTACCGGTCGCTAGTGGTGGGGTGGGGAGTGATGGCGCGCGCCACCGCTGTCGTGCAGTGGAACGCGACCACGCACCGCTACACTATCGCCACGCCCGCCCACCAGCCGGCTGCCAACGCTCACCATCTACTGCATCATCACCTTGACCACTACATCAACAGGTAATTTACTATTGAACTTATATTAAATTTTGTATGTGTATACAAGCTTACCCAGATTTTGCTGCGAATCATTTTTTTTTATATCATTAAAACAGTATCATATGTCCTTTCCAGACCTAAACTTATATGCCAAACTTCAGTAGAATCCGTCTGCTGTTTGAGCGTAAATAAAAGAGTAGTGTTTAAATAAAAATATTTTTTTTGTAATCAGATGTCTATCAAAGTTTATTTTGTGAAAAATGATAAATGTCAAATTTCAATAACAACTTCAATGTCAGAGATCTGCAGAGGAGCATGCAAAAAAAAAATTCATTTGTTAGGATTTTGTTTTTTAAATGTATCACAATATCTTCATTTTCAATTAGATTATTGATGTTTTAAGGAATTACCTATTATTTTTGTAAGTAGTACTTCGCGTTCAACGATATTTGTTTTCTTGTGGTAGAGTAGTGGGGGGGGGGGGCAAGCGATGTGGTGTGCATACGCATGACAATGCAGGCGGAGTCATTAGTATAAGCTAATGCTTAATAACGCTAGTAGTGGTAGAGCCACGCTGAAGCTATTACTGGTTTCAGCATGAATGATTCAACTCGTCCGGGCTAGTAACAGAAACACCGACGTGAAGTAACGGTGCTTGCATAGTTGTGTTTCGTTCGGTCTGTAAGAGCGCGGAAGGACCATGTCCCCTCTCTCCCCATACTCTCCCCTCTCCCCCCAATAACTGGCTGGCGACGCACTTGCAACTCCCTTAGTTTTGTTACTGTCTATGAATAGCGGTGATCATTTTACATCAGATGACCTACCTGTTCGTTTTCCTACTATGATATAAAATAAATAAATAAAAACAAGAAGTAGTAAAAATAAACATTTGATACAACAGTGAAAAAGACCTGTTGTCGTTGGGAGTCGTGCTGCGCGAGACGTACGGTCCTCTGCTGGCGCTGAGCCGACTGCCCGCTCTGCCACAGCTGGGTCTGCACCACGTCCGCACACAGATGCCAACGCCTACTTTTACACTGCTCGCACACTCATGGAGAAAAGTAAATATAATTATCATATAAAACTTGATTAAAATTAGATCATTTTATTAAACATATAATGGAATATCTTGACAAATTTATGGTCACACATTAAATTATTGTGTTTATACTTTTGAAAGTCTTAGAGCAAACTTTAAGGTAAATTCTCTTTATTGTTTATTAGTATTGATTTTGATAATAACATATAAAATAATATTATTTTATATGTTAAATGTGACTATGAATTATCATCTCTTAAATTACTGTAAGCGACTAACCTACACCTGGTATATGATTTTTTGTAAAAAAATATTGATTATGGAATATCTAATTTGCAGCGTGTAAATATTGTGAAATGCTTATTAGTTAATTATTCTTTATTGATATAATAATTGTTACTGGCCGTTTGTAATTTTTATTTCAGTGGAACATCATCTACTTTCCAATTTAGTTCATTTTTGGACTTTAATTTGCTCTTGACTTTTCTGGTTTAGATAACAAACGCCAATTAATATATATTGTAATATATATCATAGTAGTGTAGTAGGTATGAATTTTTTCTTTTCCTGTTTAGATACGGATTATATACGCGGGCGCATATTCTATAGAAATTGGTATCCGCGGAGGCGGAGTCGTTACAATACGCGATGGATCTTATTCGAAATTCGACCGTAGCGCTGTCGTCGACGAGTTCGCTCCGGCACAAGGTCTAAAGGTATATTTATATTCAAAGTATGTGGTATACTTCACATATGAACTTTATAAGTATTTTAATACTTTTCGTGACAGGCGTTCCTGTCAAGATATGTAGAGGATAATATGAGCGCGAGGCTTCTGGCTGAAGATGATAATCCACCGTCTCCGATGTCACCGATGCCACCAGGTGATTTTTTTTCTTTGTTGTCTCAATCTTTGACCATAATATCAGATGACATTTATTGTCGAGGCTCGAGAGAACGTACTAACTTTAGAGAGAATTCACTTCCAAATACAGTTGCCGTAACACACTTACACCAGCTTAGCGACAACATTTTCAAGTCGAGAATGATAACTAACCACGCTAGTCCACAATAAAACAACACTGCACCAGAAAGCCGTACCACTATGCTATGGTCTCATCATGATGCTTTGTCTCACTGAAAGCCGTACGTACCACTATAATATGGTCTCATCGTGATGCTTTCTCTCACTGAAAGCCGTACGTACCACTATGCTATGGTCTCATCACAATGCTTTCTCTGACTGAAAGCCGTACCACTATACTATGGTCTCATCGTGATGCTTTCCCTCGCTGAAAGCCGTACCACTATGCTATGGTCTCATCATGATGCTTTCTCTCACTGAAAGCTGTACCACTATACTATGGTCTCATCATGATGCTTTCTCTCACTGAAAG
>JACEII010000013.1:925663-938688 GCA_014332785.1 Antheraea mylitta | reverse complement strand
TCTCACTGAAAGCCGTACCACTATACTATGGTCTCATCATGATGCTTACTCTCATTGAAAGCTGTACCACTATGCTATGGTCTCATCATGATGCTTTCTCTAACTGAAGGCTTAGGCTTATTGTTGAAATATGAACCTAGGTATTTCTATGCAATGTCTGAACATGCTACCACACTACCATTTAGCCTGATTTAAATTAATTTCATAAAAGATATAAGATAATTATTACACCTAAACAAATGATAATAACAATAATACTTTAATTAAACGGAATTACTTTCAAGTACTGAACATCTTAAATTGTTACATTTCAAAATGATCTTAATCCAATTTTAGCCTTTCCTAATATTTTACAGTACTTTTCAAGATCTTCAAATTTTTTACATGTAATATATGAAAATCATATAAAAAAAACTAAAAGACTTATTTACAGCAACATTTGATCTTTGTTGTCAGTGTGTAAAAGCTAGAAATCTTAAAAAAATTAAACTGTTATATGAATAATTCAAATTGGATTTAGCTCGTATTGAAATGTAACGCCACATTTAGTTACATTGAAATTTTACACTGTAAGCTGGGTATAAATAGATTTAAAAAACATGGATTGGTTTTGTTACTTTATTGTAGAGGTTTTATATTTTTGCAGGAGGTCTCCGTTTCCCAGCACCTCTGACTCCTCCACAACCTCACACGCCGCACTCTGCGCCGGTCACTCCTCACCCTGCGTCGCCGGCACATCAGGTGACACAATTACACCTTATTTTTTTGTGACTGGTTTAGCATAAGTATGCAATTTTCTTTTAGTTTATTGTTCTCAGAGTTAAATATAAATATTTGCTATGTTGCGTCTTTCTTCACACAACCCGATAGTCTGCTGTAACGCGCAGATATGGGAGTAGAATTAGATTAAAACACTAATTATATCATCAAATAATCATAAGTATCGTATACTTATGAATTCAATTTTGCATCTCTTTTATTGTAGATTACTGTCTGATGGGTGTATTTGCTATTCATAAGTTTTTTAGTTTCATTCTATGATATTCAGATATGAATGAATGATTTCAAATATGAAGATCTATGAAAAAAAAATTGAGCTGTCTCGGGACACCTAGCAGAGATGTGAAACATCGAAACTGTTCGAATCGAACGAACCTCGTATTCTCAAATTACACTTTTATAGGTATGCGAGCTCAGTGCGGCAAGAGAGATTACGCACAGTAGCTCGCATGCCATCGTCACGTCATTCCAAAAATTAGGTTTTCCTATAGATGTTTCACATCAAAAAACTTTAAATCTTATGAACGGCAGAAGTTGTATTTGGCTCATTTTAAAATGTAACGACTCCAGTGTATTTGATGAAGGGAATTTTAATATGTGTGATTTTTATTAGATGGGCAGTGGATCATTTAATTTGACGTCGCCGCCGAGTGGTGCCGGCGCGGGCGGAGGGTCCGCGGGCGTGTCCGCGTCCCCCGCGTCGCCGCTGGCGCCGTCACCGCACGCGGCCGCCGCGTCCCCGCACCCACCGCCCACTTCCCCCTTCACGGCGTGGCCCGCGTCGCCCTCCCTGCCGCGACCCTCGCCCGGCTCGCACCATCCCTCACCGAGGCATCACATCGACCACAAAGGTTTCTATGCATACATATATTAATCTATACTAATATTATAAAGCTGGTGGAGGGTTTGTTTGGTTGAACGCACTAATCTCATGAACTACTGGACCGATTTGAAAAGTTATTTCATTGTTAGATAGCTCATTTATCGAGGCAGACTATAGGCTATATATCGTCACGGTAAGTCCAATAGGAGATGAGCACCAATGAATTGTGTTTCAAAATCGTTGTTTTTTTCTTTTAAGAGCTTCCCCTGCGTGTTAGTTAGCCCAAAGTTAGGGTTAAGTTAGGGTAGATAAGTTAGGATTACGCTTCATGCGCCGGCGACCAAGCGCCCGTTGATAAATGCCGCTAAATATACCGCGCCTGCGCTTTGTTAATTTTTTATATTTTGTATTTAATAAAAATAAATAAGTAATAAAATAAATAGACAATCATTATTTTATGAAACAAATTTGTAATGCTTTATCTTTTCGTTATGCCATAGCTGATACCTGTCGTAATCTGTTTTTTAGGCAATATAACATACAAAACAATTTCGATGTTCCATATCTGCCAGGCGTCTTGTGACAGCTCAATTTTTTTGTTTCTATGGCGGTTACATTTTGATCCTTTATGGCTCATGATATTGTCGCTGGTAGGTCCACAGGCGAGTTCGTCGAGTGCGAGCGGTCGCGGGGGCGCGTGTCGGTCGTGGAGCGGGTACGTGGCGACTCCGCTGCCGGTGAGCAAGCTGGAGCTTCTGTGCACCGCGAGCGAGCCCCCGCCCGGTGCGCCCCCCGGCCCGCCCCTCGCGCCCATACAGAGGTTCCTCGCCTGCGTCTACATGAAGCGAACCCTGCAACGATTTGTGCAGTCCGAAGAGTTTGTATGTATTCATTTATTTTAATCGTTCATGCAACCTATTTAATTGATTTAACACTTGCACATTTTATACACTGAGAATAAAGTTGAAGTTTTGGAGTTTATTGGCGGGATTTTAGTCTGTCATGTAGTCGATTTTATATTTTATTCATAATCGTGTGTTATTTGACTCTATATTTTGTACATTTGGTGGTCTTTTACGTAATATAGTTAATTTATTGTGCATAAGTGAAGTGAATGGAAAATAATACCACTGAGCATGAAATTCTGAGATGTCACAAATACTTTCGGGAAGGTTCTGACAAGTGATCCACCATCTTGTTAGAATATTGATTCACACGACGCTTAATATTGAAATGATCATACGACGCTCGTAATATTATTGACTACGTGACAATGGCAGTAATAATTTGAAAGATTGATTGCCAAAAATAAAGTAAAAAAAGTTCAAGTTCTGCCGTCCATACAGTTTTTTTTTATTTCACATGCACAAAATTTGAAGATCTTGAAAAATAACGTTAAATATTAGGAACTGCTAAAATTGGATTTAGCTCATTTTGAAATGTATCGGCTTTATTATGTTTTATCATTTACTTTAATCAATTATTTTTCAATGATTACCATGTAAAAATCTGAGCTTATTGTGTTCCAAATAATAAGATAATTACAAACCGTTATCCTACTTTGTATGTAAGTTATGGATATACTTATATCGTTATAACGTTCAATTTTCTATTATAGAAATTAAAACAAGTAATTTTGTATTTCTATTAAATGTATGACATTTTACATATATTATTTTTTTGTCATAGCACACTTTTGACAAGTGAAATTGACGCGGCTGCGATTATCTTCTCATTTGAAAGTCATTATAAATAAGTGTATATGACGCAGTTGACGCTGGTGTCAGCAGAGACGTTGAGTGTCACGTTCCGGTGTGAGAGCGCGGGACTCGCGGCGAGAGTGACGCTACACCCGCAGCACATGCAGTCTCTGCACCTGCATCTCACACCGCTGCCTGATCACAAGGACACATGGTCTGCTGATGATTTGCAGGTAATAACATATGTTAATATAGTCGACTCACGTATACCTTTTTTCTGTCTAAGTGTGACGAAATTGTTTTAACTTAAAACTCAACAAATTGCTAATGTACAAAGCGCAGTGCGTTTGCCGATTGTTGCCGCTGTCGGCTCGCGCTGTCTTTGTCTTGCGAGTCTAACCTAAATTTATTATTATTTTTCTCAAAATGAGAAAGTCTTGATTAGATTAGACTCGACTTGTGAAGTAAAGACAGCGTGAACTGGCAGCGGTAGTGGTCGGCGAGCGTGATGATATTACTACGTAAGTATTAAAATATCTTCGGTCTTTAATTTTAAAGAGGTATCTAGCTCCTGCCGATTTATAAAGTCTACTGCCTAGGTTAGGAACCTCGGCCTATGTCGGTGTGGTGGTTGTCACTTCGCTTGAAGTAATATGAATGAATACAAAATAATGATATTGCATAATTAAGCAATAGATACGTCACAAGCGCTTCGACAGCGCCTTATAAAACTTGGCTAACTAACTTCTATTTAACTGCCAGCCAGTCAATCTACCCGTATCTAACCAACATAAAACTATTTCTTTTCCACCACCAATAGTAAGAATATGCTTCTTATTGCTATTGCTATTTATCCATGCCATCTTACTTTCACATGTTACCTAATGCAGTTTACATATGTGTACGTTTTCGTGCCATTTGTTTCGTCAAAATATCATATAGGTAAGGTAATCCACACCTTCTTAGTTATACTATCAGTGATACAAAGGTATGGTTATAATTAAATCAGTAGGTTTTGGCGGGGTTTTGAGTCTGTTGTGTAATGGATTTTATATTTTATTCATAATATTGTGTTATTTGATTCTATATTTTGTAAACTTGGTGTTATGAAAAGTATAGTTATTGTGCATAAGTGAAGTGAATGGAAAATTAATACCATGGAGCATGAAATTCTGAGATGTCACAAAAAACTCTGGAAGGTTCTAACAAGGAAGCCATCATCTTATTAGAATATTGAAATAATCACACGACGCTTGTAATATTATTAACTACACGATAATGGCAGTAATAATCTGAAGGATTGGTTGCCAAAAGTAATGTTAATAAAAAAAGAGTGTGTGTACTTATGTACACGGGTTAAAACTTATACTTCTTTGGCGTAAGATCTTTTCAAAAATTTTATCTTTCGCCTTATTCTACGTGTGTAGAAAAAGCGACACTAACAATAGAAATAAGCCATTTAATAATACACTGAAAGTTATAATACAAACAAATACAAAGAAACAAAATGTTGACTATAGCTAACAACAGGGTGTCGGTTTTTCTTGATGGTGTGCCGCGCATCGTAATTTACTCATAAATTTGCCCTAGTGCGCCAAAAGGAGTATAACTTTAAAATTGTATCAGGTGATGGAGAAGTTCTTTGAGCAGCGCGTTGCCATAGCTCCGTATCGCGCTACAGCGCTGCAGGGCTGGGCTCGGTGGTGGGGCGCGCCGACTGCAGCGCTGCCGTCGCTGGTGGCGTTGATGCGGGCGGACCTCGCGGGCGCCGGCTCCGGCTCCGGCACGCCGGGACCCGCTCTGCTGTGGCAGCTGCAGTGGGCGCTGCGGATACCTCCGACAGCGCCGCCCATCGTGCCGGCTGGACAGCCTGCTGTTTTACTCGCTAAACATAAGATTCTATTCTTCGTGAGTCATATTTAGAATATTGGTCCTATTATCCCACCCATGCCCCTTGTCGGTAGAACTAAGATGTTACTCGTCTCAATGGTTAAATAAATAATGGTATCGTTTTTACAGAAACCCTCGCAAGTATCTTTATGTGTGTTTAAAAAATATGAAGGAACACTTAAATAACTATATATTGCTTACGTAATCCTTTTTTACAAATACATATAACCCTACCTTATTTTTACGTAATATTTGAACAGTCCTATATTGCATTCCATCTGTAATTATATAACTGCGGGTTGGATCTGAATAGTTACTGTGACAAACCTCTATGGAAGATTATTTTGTAAAGATAGAAACATACTATTCTACCGTATTGTAATGCGACGCAAGTCTTTCTTCAGGCGTTTTTACACACTGATATGCTGTGTCGTGACACATCATGATTTTATTTTTGAACTGTGTTGTTTTTTTTTTAGTTTGTAATGCTAAAATGTCCTAATTGAAATCAGATGATACGTATAAAAAAGTCTTTCATTTTTTTTAATAATTAGTTTCAGTATTACTTTTTTTATTACTTGAGAATGAATATAAATTATATATTTCGGCTCAATTTGATCGTTATCAATTTTAGACTTTGTGTCATATAATATAAAACGTTAAAGGTATAAATTCAACAAGTTTATACCATGACGTTATAATGTACAATCATTCGTTTACTAATTTTGCTAGATATTAATTTGAGCAGAGTTAATGTGACGCGACTCTAGTCTTATATCTGTGTCTTGTGGAGGACGCGGTATAACCCCTCCATTGTAATGTCACGCTCGAAGTTGAGCAATTTGCGACACGACACGGCACGGCGATACAACATAACATTATGTTTTAAAATTGTATACCTAAAACCAAAACAGTTTTAAGACACCTAATTAAATATACCAGATTAGGACCCCTCGGTAGTGGCTCAAGCCTAGATCCGTTCCTTCGGCGTGAAGCCCTTGAGTACGCTGCTCACGCGATATAGTGACACAAAAGCTTACATCACTGTTACAACATCACACACATCACCCAAACACACGTGCACGCTTACACGCTGTTTTTCAGAGAAATAAACGACAAAGAGTTCTATCTTTATTTTTCCCTATCCTATCCTATATAGTTTCGAGGAATATTTCCGACACAAAATACATATAAGAGTTGTTGAGCCACGCATGCTTGGTTACACATGCTTGTTTCAATAACTCATATACGTATATAGCTTAGCTTAGGTTAGCTCAGATAGGTCGCGATTTTTGCACAAAACAGGCGACAGCCCAAGCCGAAGTGTGCTGTGCACCCTTGAGTTAGTCGCCCAAACATCCCAAATCGGCTGAGTGCCTTTAGCGCTCGCCTCAATAGTTCGGTGAAGAAAAAAAAAATATATTTAATAAAAAACTACCGATTCTATTTATATCCTATATGTATATTTTCATTAAGGTACCAAAGACTAAAGAAACGAAATTTATTCATGCATAATTTTAAGCTATTTATGTACTATTGCATGTAGATATGCCTGAGCCGTGTGGACACGCAGCTCGTGTTGCCGCTCGTGTACGACATGCAGCAGAACGTGACGCAGCTTGCGGACAAACAGAACGCACAACCACATCTCATTGCTGTCAGCCTTCATCTCAAACGGTAAGTACATGTTTTATTTAATATATTATTATTACCTTTTCATTTAATGTTTGTGTGAGGTTAAAAATATCTCAATACCATTAAGTAATAATCGTTTAGTTTAATTACATTACATACCACTTATATTGACCCAGAACATAGGTCCCGACTGAATGTTGTATTTGGAAAATAACCAGTTGTTACGATTATCGGTTATTGCGACTAGATAAGAGTAATCCTTAAATGTCGTTATAACAGATTTTGATTGTAGCTTCTTCTATTTTGTTTTTGGCAACCAGTCTTCTGTTTAGTAGACTATTACTGCCATTGTCAAGTAAGCAACGATATTACAAGTTTATTGATATAACTTCAATGAACTAGCAAGACGGTGGCCATCTTGTTAGAACTTACTTAGGAGTTTTTGTGGCAAATCAGAATCCATGCTCCGTGGTATTATTTCCGATCCACTTCACTTGTGCACAATAACCAAACTATATTACGTAAAGCACCGCCAACCTTACATAATATAGAGTCAAATAACACGAGATAATGGATAAAATATAAAGACCACTACATGGCGTTCCAAGATCCCGCCAAAAACTGAGATTGTAGCTTGTATATAAAAAATTTGTATTAAAGCCATTGTGCAAGCGTACCGCAAACACTGCTGAATGGATTTCGTTTTTTAGTTTCACTATTTAGACACTTGACTCACGGAGATATGTTATTTACGGAAAAATTTATTAAGCAAAAGATATTTTTGTTTTCGTATAGTTATGAATATTTTTTTAGTTGTTGATGCGTTTGAACACAATTACACCTGATATAAGTGATGTTTTGCCCAAGTTGGTAACGCTAAACCTGAAAAAAACTGGCTTTCAAGGTTGACTGTCGAAACTATATACAGATGTTTTGTGACAAATTTTGGAACGGTGTAGTAACTAATCAGATTGTTATTTGAAAAAGTCCTACTAAACTTTGGTTTTATTACAATTTTTCCTTCACCAAAAAAAACCTCATGCTCGTTATACTATTGGGGCTGTTCAAGTATTACCTAAACAACATTTTACTTGGTTTTGACCTATCTCTTGCCTTTGTCAATAATAAGCAAAAATTTTACCTCTTCGGTAAGCGTTGCCATAATTTTTGTTACATGTCCCTCAAGTTTCTTTATGAATAAAATAAGTAAATACTGTTGAAGTCATCACCATGCTGATCCCGTCTACCCATGTCGATAAAAGCGAGCGATTTGGTTTACGTATTACTTGAATGACCCATTCGAACCTACATTGATGGACGCGGTGTCTGAACACTCTTTTATTGAACTTTCATATAAATGGAAGAAACTTGAATCTTGATGATTGTATATACTTGGTGCAGTTTCAACGAGTTCAACCAGTCACATTCTGAGTGCACGCTGTGGCCGGCTGTACGGGACTTGCTCACTAATTTCACGTTACCGCAAGACGCTCCTCCCGCACCACAACCCCAGCCCCCATAGCGACTACACCCGCTCACGAACCTCCACTCCACTTTTATATAATATACTATACATGTAGAGACTTAATATTAGTCATATGTTATCGAAGATCAAAAATAAAAAGTTTGGAACGGATATCCATGTATAAACTGTTAACAATCTTATTAGCAAAGGCGGAAAAAGTTTGCGGACTGCAAGGAAATAAATAAAACAAGTTTCTATTTCTTCCCTTATGCGATAGAGAAGAATGATCCATAGATAACACAATCAATTGTATATACGGTCTGCGGGCGTACTGCGGGGGCGTTAATACATAAGTATCAAATAGTCGTTTTGGAGATATTTTACGTTGCTATTTGGTACCATAATAGTTGTTGTCAGGCGCGTCGTTAATACTATAAACTTCGATTTATGAGGTATACCTTCAGAGCAGTTCTTAAACCCTTGGTATCTAATAGCTCTTCATGGTTCAAAAATGTGTTTTATTTTAACCCAAAACTATAATATTTCGCCTCATCTTGCTTTCCATTTTTTGTAGAATTATTGTTGTAAAATGTAGTTGATCTAAGAGAAGTCCATCGTGTAATTAAAATTATCGTAAATAATGCAACATATATGTATATTCTTAGTCTTTCTAAGAACGTTTAACAACATTATCATCATGTTATATCGCAAGTTGACGCGTCAAACTATAATATTGTATTATAGACTGCATTCCGGTAGTAGTTCACAACGCTCACGCTCACGACCGCGAGTTTTCCCGTTCCACTAGGTCGCGAGCGTTGCGATCGTAAGAGCTAGTGGAACGCGTTTGTGGGCGTTTTGAGCATTCAGATAAATAATAAAAATGGCGATCTAGAAAAAATAAAACAAAAACTTTGAGAGGTGAAGTTACACTTTGTAAGTCTTAACAGTAAATTCATATAATTATGAAATTCATTTAAGTATATTAAAGAAACAATGTATAATTAATTTTTTTTATTTTAATTATCATAAAAACATAAAAATGACCTTATTGGTTAAATGAAAAATATTAAATTACCATGAAATAATTATAAATTAATTTTTAAATTGAATTTTAGAATTCACAACATTTTTCAAAAGAAGTAAAATTATCAAAACTTTATTAATGTATTTCATTTCATATTTAATTTACGTATTTCAATACAATATGTTATATATAAATATCCTATACCGTATCAAGTAATGACATTTTCACGGTCGCCATCTTTATTGAGAATCCCGCCAATTTTGACAACGCTCACGTCGACCGACGTCTAGACATGGGGCGTCGTGAGCTTCCCGTGAGCATATGTTATGACGTCATCAATGACGTTTTCGTCACGACCGCAACGCTCGCGGTTGTCTAGTGGAACGGCGAAAAGAGCGTTGTGAGTGTTGTGAGGGTCTCCCGGAACGCGCCCATAGTATTGCAAATGAACGTCAAAGTGACACTAGAAGTTGAAGATCTGTAGTTACAATTAAATTGCGATGAAATAGGCGGCTGCGAGTGCTGTACGGTCTAATTTTAAATGAATTAATGTGTATTTAGGTTATTCATTTTTTTTTCTTAAACAAATTTCTAAGATCAAGTAAAAACATTCGATATTCAAATTTTTATAAGAACATTTATTTTACACTGCCTAATAGAATATATTGTTGTAAATGTCCACATGAAATTACATAGGTATTTGTATAAAATTTTAATCATCAAAAGTGTACTTCCGGTGTCAGTTTGGCGTCCATTTGCTGAAACTGACTGGTTATTAGAATATAAATGTATTATAAAAAAGAGTCAGTTATATTAGTATTACTACCTGTATGTTATACTGCTACTGCATATAATTATTCATATTTTTGTCATCCGAGCTATTACAACACGCATCCCTCTGTTGTGTTGAGAACTTTCTTTGAATTGTTTTCCCCGCGAATATCCGTTGCAAAACATACAAATCTGGGCCCAGAATTCAGTAATAAGTTAAGTACGACTTGTATGTTACGCGAATTTATATAACACCCGTTTGTGTGTGTAAAAGTGTGTAAGAAGCTCCTGTAGTCTTAAATAGTTGTTATAATAACTATTGTAAAGTTATAAGAATAGTAATTAAACGGTTTTGTAAAACTCAATCTAAGTATAAAGCGTAACATTGGGTTCATGGGAAATGTAAATGATGATAACATATAATAAATCCTGCATTTTGTAAAATGAGTTTTATTTTTAATTCTTATGTAAGCATCCATAAAACACTGTACTGTGCTTAAGAAAGGAGTCAAGCGTATCCTTATTTCATATTTTTTAATCTTTTTTCTCAAAATCACTGATCATAGTATGAACCCTTAATGATTCTAGTCCCAGTCTAGTATTTTTTTTTTTCGATATGACTACTCTATTGACCTAGCAAGGTCTTAACAGCTTCACTGGACTATATATATGATGCATGAGCTATATAGCACTGATAGATTATTTTTTTTATCGGACCAGTAGTTCCTAATATTACCCCCTACAAACTCACAAACTTGCAAACTTTACTTCTTTAATATTAGTATGGATGTGTAAACTATTTTGCATCTTATCTATTTTATATCCTATTTTCGAATAGTCGCCTGGAACCTACTAACCTCAACATAAATACTTGTCGTCAAAGCTTATCGATATATTTCTGGAAGTTTACTTTCAACTAAGCCAATTCTTGAACGTAAGATGTTCATCAAGATTCTTGTCACAGTGGAGCATTAAATAAATGAAGACAGTTTTTTTTTCGAAATGACTACGCTATTGACCCAGCAAGGTCTTAACAGCTTCACCGGACTACTAAGGCGAGCGCTTAAGGCACTCAGCCGATTTTATTTTGGCAACCAGCTCAAGGGTGCACGGCACACCTCGGCTTGGCTGTTGCCTGTTGCATGCAAAATCGCGACCTATCTTAGCTCACTATTCATATATATATGAGTTGTTGAAACGTATATGTGTACCAACCATACACGCCTCAACAACTCCTCCATATATTTATTATCGGAAAATTGAGAGTTTTTCAGTTCGATAAGGGGAAAAAAAAGTAAACCCTTCCACTTTCATGTGTAAGCGTGTAGCGTGCACGTGTGTGGGGGTGATCGTGTAGTGTTGTAGCGGTGATGTATATTTTTGTGTCACCGTATCGCGCAAGCAACGCACTCAAAGGCTCCCTACCGAGGGATCGAACCTAGGCTTGAGCCGCTGCCGTGGGAGGCCTAATCGGGTGTGCGGGAGTCTAGTAATAGTTTATACAAATTGAGAGTAGCTATTAACTTTCAAACTGCTCTGGTCATTCGTGTCTCGAAAAATAACGAAATACTCAATTTGATATTTTCCGTTGTCTCTATCATTATCTTTTTAATATTTTCAAAGATATTTTCATATATACACAGTTTTTAGTATAAATCAATTCTGTTTATTCTATTTATGATCTACGGATATATTCTGTTCTTCTATGGGATTTATCTCTGGTATTCAAATGGATAGTGACATTTTGGTCTTCTAATTAACACTGACTTTTCTAAATTATAGTCACAGAGTAATTCTGTACGTAATAGAAATTATTCTTGAGAAAGGATAAAATATTCATACATAGACGATAGTAAATTATGGCCGGAATTTCTCCTAAAATCCCGCGTTCTGTGGAAACAATAATGACATTTGATAACAGGGATACTGTAAGTCATAAATAAATTTGTTGACGTCTTATTTCTACTGATGTTGATTTATAGTTCCAATATATGCTACATATACGGGCTCTAAAATATGATAATTTGGTCATAAGGGTCGTCTCAATGTCCAAACCATGGAATGTTTTCTTTGGTTCAAACACACAACATATTACCAAATATGCTGTTTCCTGGTTTACATTTATATTTTATTATTGTTATTCATTTTCAATACCATTTACCTTATTATATTCACCTTATCCAGATAAAAATGTTTAATCTAGATAATTTATATTTGAAGGATCTAGTTCAGTGTTTATATTTGAAATACTTTCATAAACATTAAATTCCTTTGTGATTATTTGAAACTGAATCGTTGCTGCTATTTACCTATATTTATTTTTATTTTTTGGACGAAATATAATACAAAGAGATATTGTAGTAGTTACAATAATAATGAACGTTACAGTATTTTCTTAAAATAACCACGTTATTGTTCGTAATTTGTATATAAACTAGCAAAGTCAGTGGTCAATAACATGGTCAACGTCCCATATTCCTGGAATGGATAATGCGGCTGGTGTTGGTGGAATGCGTCGACGTGTATCCGGTAGGCGACGCCTTAGATTCGGCTCTCTAGCACTTGGGGCTCTTCTAGCAATGCACTGTCGGGTGACTGCTTCCGCGGTTACTGGTGGTGTTAGTAAGTATTTCTCAAATGTAGAAAATACCACCTTTAGGAAGCGTGTTTTTTTCGAACTGACTACGCTATTGACCCAGCAAGGTCTTAACAGCTTCACCGCACTACTAAGGCGAGCATTTGCGGCACCCAGCCGATTTTATTTGGGCAACGAGCTCAAGGGTGTACGGCACAACTCGGCTTGAGCTGTTGCCTGATACGTGCAATTCGCGACATATCTGAGCTGACCTCAGCTAACTATTCATACATGTATTAGTTGTCGGAGCATATATGTGTACCAAGCATACATACCTCAACAACTCTTATATATATTTC